>JADLZK010001618.1:0-47687 GCA_015847255.1 Hyparrhenia diplandra | reverse complement strand
ACCTTCCTTCCTCCTCCTTCCCTCCTTCTTTTTGTTTAATAGCCAGCTGAATAAAGGCCTTCATGGCCATCCTTTCCCTTTTCAACCTTTCAAGATGAGGCCATTGGAGCAGCTCAAGAATCGGGCGCCCTCAATCGCCGGCCATCATCTCCCGGGTTCGAGGCGTTGCCCTCCTCCTCCCGCACCAAAGAAAAATCCCGCGAAGAAGGGGCGGCTGCGCCGTGTCGGGGTGCCCACCAGAGATCTTTGGTGGCAGCGGTGTCGGTCGCCGCGCTGGGGGTCTGCTCCTCTGAAAATCTCGTTTGGTGAGGAGAACACGATGGTGGCAGGCCGCATCGGCCCCGGCTGACTGGGGGCAACCATCCGGTCGCGTTCCCACGATGTAGCTCGACCTGTCGCCGGTCAGTACCATCGACTCTCGTCATTCGCTCCACGACCCTCGGCGGCGCCCGCGATTTCCGATACGAGCCCTACTGCCGTTACCGCGATGGCGCGACCCGGTCTCCACCGCCGTGGCGTGGGCGGAGCTAGAGCCGTGTGCCAGCGGGGGGCCATGGCCGTTCTCGTCGCCGATCTACACTGCGGGGGTGGGCGGCCCGACCTAGCGACTTCAACAAGTCCGGTGGTGGGCAGCGGCGGCTCTAGAGCCGTGTACCTCGCTAGGCTCCCCCATTGCCCGAATCAAGGTGCACCGGGAAGGTGGCGGGAGTGCTACCAGCGAGCATTCGACGGAAACTCGACAAAACACGCCCCTCCACTACCCCAATATCGTCGGCTCATCGCCTACTCTCAAACTTTGCCTCGACCACGAAGGCCATCGTCAACTCAAGATCCGTTCCTCCAGAAGCCACATGAGATTTTTTTCGTGGATGAGGTACACCTCATGGTGGGTCCCACATGCAAAAGTGGGCCCGCAATCGCTTCGTGTCGTACATGCATCCTGCGTTATTCTCTGGCACCCTCGAGGCGGGGCCTTGCGCGTGGGTGCGGTGTTGGCCTCCTCGATTAGGCGCTCAACCTCATCCGTCTTTGGGGGTCTCTCCTTTAGTGTTCCTTTTTATTTCTCTCTTCTACCAAGCAGCACAACATACATTTGCATCAAGACCTTTTCAATTTCCCGTCATTGGTCGGCGCAATGAGCCACTGCGGTTACGAGGGGACGACGGTCTTCTACCGACGTGACTTCTTCAACAACATATTCGATCCACCGGCGAAGCGATTACATGATGCCGCCCTTAACCATCTCAAGTCTGCGGCTTTCGGTCCTTCCGCCCCTACGACACCATGCGTCTATGACGCCTCTACGCTCGCCGCGCGACCCGCGCTTTGATGGCGATTCTCGGGCGAGTCTTTTAGGGACTTTGATATCATGGGCTCCTTTTTTAAGGACCTAGTTGTAATAGTGCTGCTTTAATATAATATATGTGTGTTTCTTGTAAAAAAAAATCAACTCAGGATATTCCTTGTCAAAACCTACATGGTGTTCTTGAATACACGAAATTAATGCAATATAAAACATTCAATATATGAAAAATTAAATTATAAGTAGTGATATGGCGAGACATGAAGCCCCTCAAATCCCACCGTTACAAGAGAGGTGGCACCAAGCTTAATCGACATGAGTGGGGCCATGCATGGCCATGGCGCGATATGCCCTCAGTTTTGCAAGTCGCTAGACTGGCACAGTGGTGAGGCCGGAGACGTGGGGATAGGTGGCCTGGCACATGGCAGGCTAGCCATCATGCAATGTACGGTGATAGGGATCAACTCATTGAATGGTATGTGGTGGTGGATAAGATAAAACTAGAATCACTTTCGGAGATCACTCAACAAGATCAACTAGCAATCAAGATTACTTCAAAGGTTTCTCAAGCAAGAGCCATGCTTAATTTTGATATCATATTAATATCAACTGCCTTCAAATGATAGATTACATGGATTATTTATACTAAAAAACATCCCTCCCTAGTTGGGTGTGAACATAAGCATAAATAAAAAAGGTAATCTTAGTGGAGTATTTGAGGAGTCTTCATTCATTCTTGCACAACGCCAAGGCCGGGTGCGGTTTCCACCAAAATGGACATAAATTCTAGCTTGAAAGTCCAAATGATGCATCGTTTGTTACGTTAGAAACTAGAATCATATCTTTCTAATGATATGGCATATGAATGCTAAAACCTTTGAAATCAAAGCCAGGAAGGACCCATATGCAATTAGAAACTTTTTTACGTGTTCATTTTGCTTAAATGACAATGTACATAGATTTACATATATGGGCTCTATAATTTGTGAAAAGTTCTATGTTCACTTTGTAGAAGTATTTTTCTTTATCTTTTCCTTCAGTGCATTTAGATAGCTGAAACTTCAATTTTGGGGAGTCAATTATGGCAAACTCTTGAAGATAGACTCTCTTTTTTTTCTCATATTGTATTTGGATTGGAGTTGACAAACCATATGATTTGGGAAACAAAAAATGCCAAACCGTTGGAGATGCTCTTACTAGTTGAAAGTGACATGACAGTTTCATTAAGTCCGTAGCGGGCTGGTTTTATTAGCCATGCTCCCCATGTAAATTAGTTGGCTTGTTTTCCTTCTAGTATTGCTGCATAGGCCATTCTTGTTATTTGAACACAAGTTCAGACTCACATGGTATGTTGGTAAAAACTTTTCTGAAAAAAATGTGTTACAAGAAGGTACCAAATTTGAAAAAATGTGATCAACATAAGTTGGTCAATTCAGTTTTTGTGTTTTAGTATAAATAAATAAGTTGTGCAAAGAACCACTTATTTTGGCAAAAAAACAACTTATAAATATTTATTTCTGCAATAGGCAACTTATAAGTTCGTAGAGTGTGTATGTAAATTTATAAGCTTATAAACATTTATTTCTGCAATAGGCAACTTGTAAGTCGGTAGAGTGCTTGTTTATGTTTTTTTTTCTCAAGATGTCTATGAGACTAATAATACAAGAATTTGAGACTAGCGAAGTGCATCCTCAGCTGTACATGTTATTTTCCATTACATGAACAAATAGCTAGAAAAAGGGGCAAAGCCGGCACAAAACCAACTCTAGTGCACACTCTATCAAACATAAAGGAACTGATCATTTTATAAAGGGAAATAGTACATGGGGAATTTGAGGCAGATATTATATAGTAAACTTTTATTTTTACCATGCATGGTCCATGTGCACTGGGGAAAGCCAACTTGGCTTCGCCTCTGGATAATTTGCCTCCATCCTATATAGTTGGACCAAGATCAATGAAACTTCTCCAGCTGCCGAGTATTTGTTCCAACATCTGCTAAACTGCGCTGAGCCAGACGCTATTACTACTGCTAGCTATAAAAGAAAAAGAAAATGAAAAACAAAACAGCTGAAGTGCCTCCTACATGCATGGTTCGATCAAGATCAAACATCTCCAACTACCTTGTGTTTTTTTGTTGCAGATCTGCTAAACCACCATACGTTATTATTATATATACTACTGCTATAGAAAAAGAAAAGGAAAAAAAATTAATTAGTGAATGACGTGTCCTCTGTCCGAGCCGGGTCAACCGCTAATCACCCAACAAGTAGTGGAACAGCAGTCCCTGCTGTCTGCCTGGCAACAACCTAACGTTGATATATATCGCTAGCTGCTCACAGTCGTCAAGAAAGGGTTGCTGGCAGATTCGCAACCGAAGTACAATGGCAACCACTGAGGCCGATCAAAGCTGGCCGCAATGAAACAAACGAACGTGAAGACAATGCCACACTGTTTTGGTTTCATTGCAGTTGCTCAACGAAGCCAACTAAACGGGGCCTTAAGTTGTGCAAAATGAAGGAAGGTTTTCGTTGGTTAACCAGGCAGTCAATCACCTGAGCAAAACTAGCCCGGCCCGTAGGCCCGGCCCGAGCCCGACGGGTTTTGGCCCGCCCACGAACCTTAGTGGACGAGGGTGCGGCAGAGATTTTGAACCCGTTAAAATTTTTTTTTGGCCTGAAATACATTTTAGCTAATTTGTAGTGTAAATTGCGGCGGGTAGCCCGCCCAAGCCGAGGCCCGGCCCGAAAAAGCTAGGCCCGACTTGCCCAGTGCGACATCATGGGCATGCTTTGTTTTGGCTCGAAATAAGCGGGTTTTTCGGCCCGCCCCGAACCCGACCCGCCCGAAAAATGCTCAGGTATTGTCAATAGTAGAGATCGTCTGTTTTTTCACCGTAAATATGACGCACTGTGGGCTAAGAACCATGGATCTGTACTAAGCGACAACATTCGAATGCTATGTTCCTTTATTAAAAAAAAAGGGATGGTCTGAGCTCAGGGTACTGCATTTTTCTAGAATAATGATGAATGTTAGTTCAGTTATGCATGGGCATGGCTGAGTGAAAAGCTGAAAGTGTTGGTCTGAAGGAAACCTGGCGACTGGCGTTGCATGTACGAGAACAAATTCCACCAATATCAAGCTGTTCAGAGCAAAGACAAACCAGCACCATCGCAAAAAGCAGACACGAATTGCATCGATGGATATAATTAATCTTGAATATTGTAAGAATCAATCAAGACGCCTCGACCTCGCTGCCATCGGCCTACCTAACAACGACCTGTCCTCCTTGGAGATCATTTTCACTGAGGAGGAGATTTGGGGAGTTATCAAGGACCTACCAACGACAAGGCACCGGGGCCTGATGGTTTCACGGGGCTATTCTACAAGATAGCGTGGGAGATCATCAAAGCCGATGTCATGAACGCGATTAATGCCTTTTTGGTCGCAGGATCGCAGAAGCCTACAACATTTAAATGGCGCATACATAACACTGCTCAGGAAAAAAGACAACCCGGATGAGATCAAGGATTACCGCCCCATAAGTCTCATGCACAGCTTCGGAAAGTTGCTAACCAAGGCATTGGCTAACCGTTTAGCACCTCATTTGCAAGAATTGGTTATGCCCAACCAGAGTGCGTTCATCAAGGGGCAAAGACTGCATGATAACTTTAGAGATGTGCAGACTACATGCAAGTCCATCCATGCTAGGAAAGTGTCGTGTGTTCTGCTCAAGATTGATTTGGCAAAGGCATTTGACTCAGTCGCCTGGCCGTTTCTCTTAGAGGTACTCCAGCATCTGGGGTATGGGCTCCGTTGGAGGAACTGGATTGCCGCGGTTCTGTCCACTGTGAACACGAGGATCATGCTTAATGGCCGGCCAGGGAGAAGAATTTGTCATGCAAGGGGGGGCTACGCCAGGGTGACCCTTTGTCACCAATGTTGTTTGTCCTAGTTATGGAAGTGCTAAATCACATGTTTCGATGGGCTGAGCAAAATGGCTTCCTTGCTATCGTTCAGGGGCTGCATACACCAAGAGTAAGCCTCTATGCTGACGATCTCGTCCTCTTTGTGACCCCGATGCGAGAAGCCTATGTGTGGTGAAGGCAGTGCTTGGAGGTTTTGCATTGGCTTCTGGCTTGTTTGCAAACTTGGACAAGAGTGTAGCCACGACTATGCACTGCTTCAGAAAGTGACGCACAACAGGTGCATGCCATTCTCTCTTGCCGCTTTGAGTCGTTCCGGTGCGTTATCTGGGTATCCCGCTATTCGTGTACAAGCTCAAGCGATCCGAGGAGCAGTTCCTAATTGACAGGGGTCGCTTCAAGAATACCGGGTTGGAAGGGTAGTATGTTGAACACGACCGGAAGGACAGCGCTGGCCAAGGCTACATTATCAACAATCCCGATCCACACCGCAATTGCGCTTTGCTTGTCTTCGTGGGCTGTGGGTGTCATTGACAAGCTTCACCGAGCATTCATTTGGGCGGAGCTGCGACCGTTCTGGCGGCAAATGTCGGGTTGCTTGGCCAATAGTTTCTAGACCCACTGAGCTTGGCGGCCTTGGAGTGTCGACTTACGCAAAAGCGGTGTCGCTCTTCGTGTCCGATGGATTTGGCGTGACAGGTTGGCTGGGCGGCGCCGGCAACCACCGAGCGAACGGCACCGCCCCCTGTTCAAGGCGGCAACAACAATTTCGGTGGGCAACGGCGAGTCTACCTATTTTGGACTGACCGATGGATTGATGGTCATTCCATCCGGGAACTCCCCGCCGGTGCTATTTCAGGCGGTCGCCACGAAAAGAGGTGGGTAACGGTGGCGATGGCACTTCCAGACAACACATGGGTAAGCCACTTGGCTGCTGCTACCACCGTGCCTTTCTTGGTTCAGTTCTCCAAGCTCTGTGACCTTATTGAGAATGTCGAGCTCTCCGAGGAACCGGAACACGTTCAGCTTGGAATCTTACCGCAGATAGACGGTACTTCGGCGGCATCGGCTTATGGAGCAATGTTCTTCGGTTCCTCACGGTGTTTGGGGCCAAGAACATTTGGAAGACGAGTGCACCACCAAGGGTCCGTTTCTTCTTACGGTTGGCCTTGCATGGGAAATGTTGGACTGCAGATAGACGCTATCGTCATGGCTTGCAACAAACAAATTCTTGTGTACTTTGCGACCAAATGCCGGAGACCCCGGGACCACATTATCTTGGGCTGCTCATACAGCCGAGAGGTATGGCACATATGTCTATCCAAATTACATCTGCAGGGGCTTTGTGGTGCTACGCGAGCAAGGCGTCTTCGAATGGTGGCTGCGTGCGCAAAGCGATTGCCTAAAAAGAGCTGCGCAGTGCTTTTCGATTCCTTCTCTTCCTCCTCGGATGGATGCTTTGGAAAGAACGGAATGCCCGAACCTTCGATGGGGTGCAACGGCAGCCTCTCTGATCTTGGCCGATCGTGTTATCTTAGAGGCCAGGGCTTGGGCGTCGGCAAGCTACACGAAGTTGATTTGTATTTTGGCGAGAGTTTGATGTTTTTCTCTTTGTTGCTCAGTCGCACATTTCTTTACAATATAATCCATGGTTGTAAGATCCAAAGCATTAGGTTGGTCGAATTTTGGTAACGGTGTTGCCGGTCGACCTTGTTTGCAAACTCTTTTCGCAATGAAATCTGTGCGCGCCTTACGGCGTGCTTTTTTGAAAAAAAAATCAACTTATATTGCATATATGCATGGTCATACACATCATACAAAATACAAACGTCTTTTTTAATCCTTATCACACGAATAGCAGGTTGCGGTCAAAAAACAAGAATAGCAACGATTTACTGCAAAAATGGTAAAACCTCTGTTCAATCCCTTGAACATTCTGAATCAGGGGAAGGACGTGAAGCACCAACGAAAGCAAGAAGCGCGCGTGCAAGCAGCAGCTAGCGGCGGCAATGGCAGAAGCGGGGAACACACAGCTAGCAGCATAGCAGACGTCGTCGCAGCTCTCTCAGCCACGGCACTGCGTGATGGCTGAGCAGCCGCGGCTGTAGGGGTTGGCCTCCGCGCCGGGTCGGCAGTTGTAGTAGGACGCGCCGCGCAGGGAGCACGGCACGTTGTCCCTGGACAGCGCGGCGTAGCTGATGAACCCCGTCCACGTGACGGCGTCGTTGATGCTCGTGGCGTTGCCGTCGTCGAGGCCCGTGGCGTTCGCGTCGTCGAGTCGCCGCCTGCCGCCGAGCATGCCGCCCAGCCCGAGCACGTCGTCCTCGTCTCCGATGAGCAGCTCCGTGTCGGCGTCGGCGGCGCGCGCATAGGCCGACGCCGACGCCGCGCCCACCGCGAGCGTGGCGACGAGGGCGAGGAGGAGCCGGGCGCGTGCGTGCCGTGCCATGGTTCTTCGTGGCGTCGCAGACGTGCGTGCGAGGCGTCTCTCTTGCGTTACGTTGGGCACTTGGGCTGTGAACTTGTGGCTGGTGGGCAATGAAGGGCGCTTGGGGCCTTGGGCTCGCTCGGAGAAGAGGTTTTAAACAGAGGACGCCCGAGGGGAGGAATCATTTGGACAGCTGCCATTTGACTTTGGAGCTCTCCCCCTTGCTAGGAGTACTGGGCTTCCACTACAGGATATATGTTTTTTTTTCCAAAGATAATTATTCCAATCATATTAACAGGGTCATGATTGTCAGTTTAGCATGGACTTCCACCAACAGGATATATATGTTTCTCCATTCTAACATTCCTTGCAATCATCTTTAATAATAATGTAGAGTTCCTCTGTAACGCAAGATTTTCATATGAATCATGCAGAAATTTCACATGGAAAAAATACATTTAAACACAAATTATTGTGTGTTCCAATGTTATTACTACAGAAATGATTTTTAAAAAGGCACCGACGATTTCCCCAACCAAAGAGTTTTGCTTTCCCCAGCCAAAGAGAGCCAAATTGGCTCGCTCGACTAGGCAAGCTTTCTTCTACATTCTCCGTGCCAACAAATTAAGTCGAGCAAGGCGAGGCAATCCCGTTGAAGAAACTCCCATCCCATAGAGTAGTGTTGCTACCTCTATAGACCTATTCTAATCACCTCTAAAAAGATGTTTGAACCCTACCTCGTCTGAAAAGATAAATTATCATTGGGGGAGTACTTTGACCTACGTGTCTTCTTAAGCATTCATGCATCACACAAAAAAGACACATAGAATTATATATATATAAAAAAGATATAATAAAAAACCTTAAAAAGAAAATTTGTGGGCTAATAATAAAAATGTTTAAAACAGAAAAATTGAACCCAATATCTGATAGGGAGGCCCAATGGACCCAATATTTCAAACTGACATTACGGCCCGGAAGGTCTAGGGTTCATATCATATATTCCAATCCGAATTCCCGACCACTTGTTCGTTCGTCTGTGCTCGTCGCCGCCGTAGTAGCACCCGTCGTCTTCAAAGTAAACCAAGCAGGCCCTAAGTCTGCTCAAAATTCTGAAAGCCCAAGCCTTAAAGCTTGCACTAGTTGAGAAGTCTTACAGACAAGGAAAAAGTCTGAACTTTTGGTCCATCGTCCTTTGCCAAAATCATTTTGAGGCTACATCAAAACCGGACGAAAAACGGTCCATCAACTTTTCAAACAACGTGCAGAAAGTCATCCCCAAAAGGTTTGGATGGTGGTTTCCCTACTCAACAACTCCGGTTTGCTACACGACTTTGGTTTCATTTTTTTTTCTCTTTTCTTATTTATTTCACAGTGCGGAATCTTTCAAAAATCATAGTAAATCATAGAAAATTCATAAAATAGAAAATCTAATTTTGTTGGACTCCACATGAGTAGAGCTATGCAATGAATATATAATATGGTATACTTTAGTACAAAGTTTTTTGCTAGAAGGTTTTGCCTTTTTTTTTTATTTATTTATTTTCTTTAAAAATCTTAGTAAATTACAGGAAAAATTATAAAATAAAAAATTCAATTTTGTTGGACTCCACATGAGGCGCGCAATAACAATACAAAGATGCGTGTTACCGTGGCTCTTTAACTGGGTTAGGTTAGCTAGATTTGCCAATTTCTTTGTCTTAGAGTTACTTGCAAGAGTTAGAGTTAGAAAGTAACTTTAACTCTAAACCCGATCGATGGATCCCGACCAATAAATTAAATAAGCCATCTATATATCTTTATTGTGTAAATATGCTCATGTGGAGTCTAGCAAAATTGGTTTTTCAATTTTATGATTTTTTATAGTTTACTAAAATTTTTTAAAGATTGAGTTTAAATAAATAAAAAAAGAAAAGGCAAAAACCTTCTAGCAAAAACTTTTTTACTAAAGTATATCATATTATATATTCATTGGCGTTATGATTACTTCATGTGGAGTCCAACAAAATTTGATTTTCTATTTTATAAATTTTGACAAATTGATTTACTAGATTGATTTTTAAAAACTAGCATGATAGAAAATAAATTGATCAGAAAAGAGAAAAACATCAAACTATGGTGATCATAGTGTAGCAAAACCGGAGTTACTGTAGGACATGAAATAATAAGATTAGATCCACCGTCCCAAAACCCGCCTAGTGGGACGAAATCTGCACGGATTGAAAAGTTGAGGGAACTATTTTGTCCGGTTTTGTCGATTGAGGGCGACCAAAATCGGAAGTTGTAAAAGCGATTAAGACCGCGAAACTAGACTTTTTCCTACAGACAATGACATGCTGAACTCGGTCCATCGTCCTATTGCCAAAACATTCGAGGCTACATCAATGGGCGACTTTCGGCCCATCAATCTCATACACAACGTAGCGAAAGTCTTCTCCAAAAGCTACTGAAAAATAGATGGCGCCCCGACTCAACAATTCTTGGTGCAAACGAATTAAGGTGCATCAGGACAAAAAGACTCGTATGTCCAAAAACACAGTGCGGAAACTACACGAGACGAAGACACCGACCCTCTTCTTAAAGCTCAACGTTCAAAAAGGCATTTGACATTGGCCCCTGTTTGGATGTGGGGTTAAATTAGATTGAGTTATTTTTTTACTCAAATAACCTAAAAACATTAAACAACATAAATTTTAGGGATTTCATTATTTTGGCTTCTAACCCTACCGAAAGAAGTAACCCCTCAAGGGGGTGATATTTGGATTTTGGTAGAGCCCACCAACCCAAAGGCACATTAACTTGGAAAAGTGATTGGAAAAAATATTTAACCCCGTTTCTTGCCTTGTCATCCAAACTGTTGATGGGTTATAGTTCATTTTCGAAGTTAGAGTTAAAAGTAACTTTAACTTTTACCAAGTTAGACGGTGATCCAAACACGCCCATTGTCAATCGGAGCCACCTAGAGTTTGTTTGCATAGGTGCTAAATTTGCGTGGTAGTCCGGCTTTTATCCAACGGAGGCTTTCTATTTTCGTGTTCCTCCGGGAGTGCAAAGTTGGCAACAATAGAAGAAAGCAACTAAATTGAAAGGCAAAGTTCTCGTTGCAAAGGAAAAGTTTTTTTAAAAAAAAAGATGAGGTAAAAAAAGCTCTCATTTATGATTATTTGTTGAAAATATTAGGCAATTTTCATTAACTCCATAATATAAATCATGACAAATTGAATGACTAGATTATTAAGCATGTTTAACAAACTAGCATGATAGAAACTCATATTGATCAAAACAGATTCAACATCATATAGCATAGCATGATCATAGTAATGTTGTAAGCACAACTAGCACACCATATAGATTAGGACAGATTGGACATGATGAATAATAAGATTAGATCACGTAAAAAAACGAACCTAGTGTTCGTAGCTTGCAGGCGTGATGGAGAGGTTCCCGGCCACGAAGCCGAGGTCCTCTAGGTCGCCGTTGTCGATCAGCGGCGGTGGAAGAGCTCGAAGTTGTAGACGATGAAGACGATGCGATTTATGGTTTGCCACGTGTCCTTCCCTAAGACGAGCCGTGGTGGAGGTTGGCCTCTAATTTCGAGGAAAAAATTCCCAAAAACTTATTCGCCTTCTCCCAATGCGGGATTGCAAAGACGACGGTTCCGGAGTTCGCGTGCACCAAAGTGGTCGGGCTCTTGGTGACGGCGGCGCCGAAGAGGAGAAGAGGAAAATACTATTTTACTATTTTAGAATTTTCTAATTGAAACTCACAATTGTAGTCGTTATGTTGTGTCTATTTCCAAAAGACTGCATAAAATATATTGAGAGAACTCCACATCAACTAGTAATATGATACTAATTGATAATGCACTTCCCACCTTTTACTAATGAGCTAAAACAATAAAGTTTATTAGGGAACACAAATATTAACAAATTTATTCTACATATAAATTTTAGGGGAGCTATTCATATATATAAATTCTAACACTACTGATCAGAAGTAACCAAACTGTGCCTAAGATTGGTCCAAGAATCCAAGATGACGAGAATTATAGAACTGCAAGGGCAAAATATTTACCGTTTACACTCTACAGGTGGAGCCAACAACATTGATAAGGGAGATAGTTCATTTTCGAAAGAAGATAAAAGCTTTCCCTCAGATTTTATTAGACGGTGAAAAAAAAAAAAAAAAACTACAACAAGCTAATTACAACCTCGCTGACCTCAGGAAAAACAACCATGAAGGAAAGGAAAAAATCTAAGTGGCCAGGGAAGGCGGCCTCCGGGAAAAACTTGTTGAGCAACAATAGAAGAAAGCAACTAAGCAAGGAAAGTGTCTACTGTATAGAAAATAACCCTTCTGCCTATGTTCATAACTATAAGTCATTTACATAGTTTTTGTTATACATCAAAATGATGTATAATTTATAAGTGAGAAATATTTCTCTTGATATTATTCCTTCTCTTAAGTACTTCATTTGTCCACAAAAGCATACAATTCTCGCATTCCGATGAGTCAAACAATACAAACTTTAACTAAAATTATATAAAACAAGGTTTTTGCTAAGGTACTCCCAAATAACCGTGGACCGTCGATCTAGGTGGCTATAATCGATATTACCTCCTAAGAAGTAATAGGAGAAATATTTTTTTTTGTATTATCTTTTAGAAATAGAAAGTAATCATATTTGAGGTCACATATATGTCAATCAAAGATCTAACATGCATGCAAATATGTGACCGTGGATTTGTATTGGATGATTCCCAACATGACATGTAACATTATTTCGTTAATTAATAATGTACGTGGAGTTGTAACCTACCTCAACGTTACAAGTACAATAAACGTTATTAGTTTGTTCATAGTAATTGTTAGTTGTGTATTTTTACTGCAATGTGACAAACGTAGAGGTGCATTTTAGTTATTTATTTAAATTAGTCTATGTTGGAATTTAAATTAATTATTTATTTTTACATGACATGTTCATGTATATGATGTACCAGTACCACTATAGCTATTACTTTGTCAGGTCCGGCATGGTTCTAGGAGCGATTTGCCTTGGCGCTCCACCTGCATGTAGATGTTGCATGTTGGTGCACTCCATCCGTTTCTATGGCAACAAACAAACTATTTTTGGATAGTAGATATCTTATATACATTTGTTTAGTTTCTTACCTTTTCTATTTTCTTTTTCAAAACATTTTAATTAATTCATAAATTATTTAATTGTTGTATGCAACTTAAAAATCAAGGGCTGAGATTTGTTTGAAATCTTACCTCCTATGAAGTAAAAGGTGTACCTAAGCAATGCCCATAAAACAATACTAATAGTCATGAAACAAAATAGGTATCATTAGATTAGTTATCAAATATGTTTTAATAATAAATTTATTTAAAGATATAAATGTTAATATTATTTTTAGTTTAAATTGGTTAAATATGAGCTTGTTTGACCAGCGCATTTTTCATAATTATATTCTTTTTGGAGAGTATGAGTACAGGGTGGTCCCACTAGCTGGCAGTGGCTTCTTGTTAGTTCCTTCTTTTATGTCTCCCACCTTCAAACTCCAAACATAGTGAAGCGAATAGAGCCATAGTCACGCCGCAAAGCAAGCACAAGAGAATACCAGAGCAGGGTTGGATTTGGATAGGCATAGGCCCTTGGATTTGGATAGGCAGACCCCCTAGCACCCTCGATGTAAAACATGCATTCCCCGGAAGCACCAACGTTGGCAGTGTCCGGCTTCAGTGCTGCTGCTTCGTCCAACAATGCTCACGCTCCCATCATGAAAGTGCTCTACGGTCTCCTCCTCCCCTCCCCTTCATCCCGTAGTACTTCTTTCTTTTGTCCTTTCACCGCCTTTTGGTTGATGAAAGATTAAACCGGCTGCGGTGCACAGTTTGATCACCAAATTTACCGATTTTACGGGCATCTTTACTGCAGATTGGTAAGATTAATTCTTGATTTTCTTAAGTACCAAGGCTTTTGGTTCTGGAATTTGGTTTGGCTTCGAAATGCTTCTACGCAGACAGCAGCAGAGCATCGAATCCAAGAGTTCTACGTTGGATTGCTTTGCGTGAGATATTTTTCAGGCAGTCTTTTGGGCGACAGTGACTTGGATGAAGTGCAGAGAACAAATGTACAGGGAGATCTGTCTTCGTTACCTTTCGGGCAACAAGTCGCTCTCATGGCGTTATGCCGTGTCCACCACCTATTCGGCAAAATGGCTCAACTCTGAAACCGTATGTCATATGTGTAATACACTTGACGACTCGTAAGTTTCTTTCTTGCACATGGACCTATTCTTATCATAGTGGATTCATGCTGGGTTTCAATAGGACACTGACACTAGTTTCTGTCCTCAGAAGGTGAGGAGATCTCACAATACGTCTGTGGAGCTGTGCATTACTTTCACATGGCCTTATTCTGATCATGGTGGATTCAGGCTATGCATTTTGAAGAGGACATTCACTTAGTTTCTGCTGATCGAGTAAGAAGGCGAGGAGATCTTGCAAGGATGGGAGATTTGAAAGGTGGGGAGATATGATAAGAACAGGGCCGCAAAGCATCGAAAAGCTTGTCTTGTTGATTAAAAACTGTAACTTTAGCAAAAGAATTTGTGCGCTGTTTTCCTTTTTTTTTCTGTAGGCAGTTCATGGATGCGGAGCAAGGAGGCACGCATGCAAAGCATTCTATGTTGCACCACCACAGGGAGGCCACCATATGCGGTGAGCGTCCGCAACTTGAGAATCCACCCTTTATTCTGAATTGACCGGACAATATCACAAAGAGAGTACAACAGCTGCAATTATCACGTACACGCTTGTTCCATTTCTTTTAAAATACTGTGCAGTTCTGTCTTTTCGACTGGGAAAGTATTTCTCCTATTTAAATTCCTCTATCCCAAATTATAAGACGTTTTGGCATTTCTAGATTCATAGCTTTTTACTATGTATTTTGACATAATATATATCTAGGTGCATAACAAAAGTTATGAATCTAGAGAAGCCAAAACGTCTTATAATTTGAAACACAGGGAGTGCATTAATTGAGATATTATACATGCACATCCTATACTTTATAGCAGTGACGAAGCTAAGTCAAATTAGAGGGGGGTGGGGGGTGCTCTTTGCCCTGTGGGTGCATATACATGTTATGTGCATGGTGCATATATGGTGAAAAATTAGATAAAATCACTGTTTTAACATTTTGTAAGATGCAGCTTCACCCCTGCTTTATAGTCAGCATGCCCATGTTTATTGTCGAGGCTAATCCTTGGTTGCTCCAAGCAGGCATTTAGCGTTTAATTATGGTCGCATGCCTTATTGGTTCAGTGGAGCTGGAGCCCAGCTATGCAATATAAGGCTTTTGCTGTTTTGATTCCGCGCAAGCACTGGCACGAACTGCATAATGTACGGAACACAATTTGTGTTGAGGTTCTGGTGTACCTCTTCATCTTTTCTCATAATGTCTTATGAAGGCTTCAGGTGCTGATGGAACATTTCAAGAATAACTTTTGAAGTTGATAAATGCGTTCTTATCTTTCAGTGCTACCCACTTTGTTGGTTGCGTCTGCCTCTGTATTCTGGCAGATAGTGGCATTCCTTAGGTGTGTTATTCATAACCTTTTATCGAGTGTTGGTAGTTTCTTCACGATTTTTTAATTGGTTGTAGTAAGTATTCTTCAGATATTTTTTTTAGCAGTATTCTCATTAGTTCGTGTTTTATCTCTCCTTATCAGTAGCTCTGTGCGGGTCCATGGGATTGTCTGACAGAGGAAGCATAAAGGTTGTTCTAGGTGCTCTCCGTCTCTGGAGAGTCTGGTAAGTATCACTCACTAGAATCACTCACCCCGAGAAGTTCCCAACCTTTTAATAGTTGCTTTACCAGGTTACCCTATCCTTTGGACTACTATAGCCATGCCCTTAAAAATTAGAGGTTTTGACACGGCACAGTTTGACCTGTACAAGACAAAATTGCCCTACATTGCACATTGTTTCTCCAAGGCTGTAAAGCTGTAGTTTAAAGGCACATCATGGGAACGAGTGGAGTTATGTGTGACGAGATAAAACAATGTAACAGATAAAGTATAGGAGTCAAGACAAACAATTTAAAGTTGAACCATAACAGTCGAACTTCTAGATATACTGAAACATATTGTCACGTCCAGAACGATTGTATATGGAATCATCTTACATGGGTGCACCATCCAATTGGCCCAGAATCTCTAGGATAAGGTAGAGACAAGAAGATATGTTTCTCGGACAATGCCCTATCTATAAAATGGGTGCACTTGCTCCAGAAATTGTTACTTTGAGCCATTGTCCTCCTCTCCTAAATTAGACCCATCTCTAATTCTTCTAACATGGATGAGCATAAGTTAGGTTACAAAGGAAACGATGCTCTTCAGGAGCTTGAAACACTGACTATAAATGCCAAAGCAGCACAAGAGGTTATATTGAGTAAAATTCTTGAGAAGAACCAGGCTACTGAATACCTGAATAAATTCATGAATGGATCCATAGACATTTCTGCCTTCAAGAGCCAAGTTCCAGTAGTGACGTATGATGTGGTCCAACCCTACATTGCAAGGATTGCTGCTGGTGAAAGATCGTCAATTTTATGTGGAGAACAAATTGTAGAGCTGCTCCGAAGGTTTGAGTCTCTTCCTAACATTTTTGCATGCATATAGTAGAGGTATAAGAATGATCATGACGACCCTTTGTGCTGGCTTAGGGAAGTTGGTTCTATTGTATATGCGAGTATGCGACTGATATGAAGAAAATAAGTATTAATGTTAGATCATTTTATTATCAAATGCATGCTGGTTATATAAATTTGATTTGTTGTGTTGCGTACCATGTTCTGCTTTTCCACTTGGTTACAGATTCTGCCAACCCTGAAGGTAAATGGTAGTTTAGGGTTCATGTTGTGTACAAATATTGCTTCCAATAGCTTGAAGCTTTTCCGCTTGAAGCCACCCCAGGATCTTGTTATCACTTCCTTTACATGTTTTGCATCCATGGACTATGAAGCCCATTTTTAACCTATTAATGTAACAAGCATTAACTGTTTTATATTGTGCTTAATGTGGTTAGCATAATTTCTCCTGTATTTTGATGGTAAGGAACTCTTAGGGACCTGTCACTATTAGTCGTCTCTACATTAAGGACAGGTTGAACACCTATCTCCCCTATTATGTTCTCTGCTAGGTGCTAACATTCATCTGTCACTTTTGTGAGCCACACACTAGAGTTGTAAATGTGCATTGGAAAACCTATCACACTTCTCTGTCTTGAAAGAACTTATTGATGTTAGTGTTAGTTTTTATTCTTCTTATGGCCTGTGACTGATATAACCATATATTTTTATTAATTAGCTCGGGAACTTCTCGGGGTGAACCAAGATTGATGCCATCCATCTCAGAGGATCTTTGCCGCCGGACGTACTTGTATAGTCTGATCATGCCTATCATGAACAAGTAAGTTTGTTTTCTTATAGGTTCATTAGTTTTCATAAAGGCACTTGGAAAACCAAGTAAATGAAGATACATCAGGATTTATATATTCTATAAACCTCTTATTGTTTGACCCGTGTCTTTGTTCAGTCAAAAGGCACTAGCTTAAATCATGATGACACTTATTGAAAGTTTCTTCTCGTGATTGCTATTTGAAATCTGAAAGAGAAGTAATTCTCAGCTCTCCCTTTGTAGAAAACTCAGCTAATAATCTTTCCTGGGAAGTTGTTTTTGTTTTTATTTTGGTGTTGTTACAAAAAGTTGGGTCCAGTTGGAGTATACAAAAGATGGGACAATACTTATCACAAGTTGAAGAAGTACCCCCCTTCAAACCATTAGTTAAAAGGGCTTAGAACAAATTGAAATGTTAGATTTCTGCTTTAGCAAATTATTTAGCCTAGTGGAGTTTCAGTATTTCTTAAATATGCATTTAACAGTCTCGAAAGATATTTTGCTTTTATTGTGATACTTGGGATTCAGATAAACTGTCTTCATTCCTTTCATCGCGTATATTATCACATCTTTTTGCTCTTGCTTTCATTCAACATAATTAAAGAAAGATCTTTTTTCGAAAGTGCTCTTGCACGTACTGCATTAAGGGAAGTGGGATTGTCACAATTACATACCCTAGCAGACGATGTCGAGGTGCCAAAGTCGGGTTAGAGGCAACACTTAACAAATGGCGCCGGCTTTAACGACGGAGCTGTTAGATTTTACCATGGCTATGACTGTAACAAATTTTGACTTAGTAAGTCTCCAGGTATATACGAGGCCTTGGCGAGGGGAAGGCCATGTATCTTCTCTTTGTGAAAGCTGAAACATTGACAAATGCTGGGATTCCAGTCCGATCAGTCCTCACTAGCTATTATAAGAGCCCTCAGTTCGTGCACCGCAAAGATGACCTCTACAACAGCTATACCAGTCCCGATGAGGTCATTCTTTGCCCTGACAGCCAGCAGAGCATGTACTGCCAGCTACTCTGTGGCCTGGTAGAACGCCAGAATGTTGTTCGTCTTGGAGCAGTTTTTGCCTCAGCATTCCTTCGGTCCATCAGTTTTCTTGAGAAGCATTGGTGTGACCTAGTTACTGACATCCGAACCGGCCAGATTAATTCCAACATCACCAACACCACATGCCGGTTGAGAGTTTTCTTGCACTGCCCAACCCTGAGCTAGCTGATGAAATTGAGGCCATATGCAGCTCAGTGTCATGGAAGGGAGTTCTTGGTAGGCTTTGGCCTAATGTTAAGTACATTGAAGCTGTTCTTACGGGAACAATGGCGCAATATATCCCCATGCTTGAATTCTACAGTGACGGTAGGATTCCCTTGGTCTGCACCATGTATGCTTCTTCAGAAAGCTACTTTGGCGTCAATCTGAGGCCACTGTGCAGCCCAGAAGACGTGTCTTACACCATCCTTCCGAACATGGCCTACTTTGAGTTTGCACCATTGGAGAATGGCCTCAAGTCGGTGGAGGATGATGAGGTGGTAGAGAAAGATGAGCTTGTCAACCTGGTGGATGTCAAGGTTGGATGCTACTATGAGCTTGTGGTTACCACATTTGCCGGTAAGAATACCTCTTGCAAATATCATAACTATAATCTGCACAGTTATACTACAACTAATACTCAGTAATAGCTAATAAAATTGATCGTCACTTCGTCAGCATTGTGAAGACCAACAGTGCATAATGTAAATCTGAATTCCTTTTTTTATTATTATTTTGGTTCAGGTCTTTACAGGTACAGGGTAGGCGATGTACTTCAAGTGACAGGCTTCTACAACCGTGCACCGCAATTCAAATTCATCTGCCGGAGAAATGTGATCCTCAGTGTTGATTCAGATAAGACCAACGAGGAAGATCTCCACAGTAGTGTCTCCAGGGCCATGAAAATCCTGGAGAACCGAAATCACCTCCTCTTGGAGTACACTAGCTGCACCGACACCTCCACGGTCCCAGGTCACTATGTTCTGTTCTGGGAGATCAAGTCCACCTCCGAAGGCACTGCCCCTTGCGCACCTCTGGATGCCCAGCTCCTTGAGAGTTGCTGCATTGCTGTGGAGGAGTCACTTGACTACGTCTACAGGCGCTGCAGAGCCCATGACAAGTCTCTAGGGCCACTGGAGATACGGCTGGTTGAAACCGGCGCCTTTGATGCTCTGATGGATCTCTTGGTCAGCCAAGGTAGCTCCATCAACCAGTACAAAACCCCAAGGTGCATTGAGTCAGGCCCTGCACTGAAACTGCTCAATTCTAAGGCCATCGCTTCATTCTTTAGCCCCCAGGATCCTGAATGGACCGTGTAAGCTTTCAGGCTGAGCGCTTCTTCTGACTTCGGAGGTTGTTCCAAACTCTGTTCGCTCGCTGTATGCTGAGAGGAGGAGCTTCTCTAGCCTTTCACTTCGTTTGTGTGACTGCTTTATATTTTGAAGCTCCTCTCTGCTAAATTTAAATAATCTGAGAATTTTCATCTGGGTTCTCCTTATTGCTTATAGTACAATAATTCATCTTGTTCTCTTTGCTATAATGGTGACGTAATAGGCTTGCATCCGTATTGCAGTCTCTCCCTTGTATTGAAGTGGCATGAAGCTGATTTCAGACATGGCCATTCTGAGGCATGGGCCTGCACATGTTGGTCGTACCAACTGTGAACTTATCCAAATTATTTGGCCTTGGACATGTGTTTGTACAGACAAAACTAGCTACTCTGCAGACACATTCTAGTCGCGACATTTGGTTATCTTGTAATCGGCTTTCGGGTTGAATCCAGTAGTTAGGTTGCTTGCTTTGTGTTGAGTTTGTTTTTGTTTTGTTTTGTTTCTCTCTTTCGGCCTCGATGTCCACTTCGGCATCCCGAACTTAATTTGACTTTAGATTTGGTTTTCCTCCTCTTAATGAAATACGGATGAATGGCCCGATCGAGAAAAAACTCTGCAGACATGCATGTATTCTGTTGTTTTAAATTCTGAACATACAAGTAATACAACCTGGAACCTGTAATGCTCTTCGGCCAGGGTGTGTCGATTAATGCGAGCCCCGCTGGATCAGGCTGATCTGGTTTTCTTGGCCCATGATCTACATTGGGGACCTAAAGGATAGGACCTGGGATAAGAGCTTCTCTAAGACATTGATGGAAAGGTAGAGGATTTTCCTCTTTTACAGGATTAAGAAATGTGCTTGCAGCCATGCAGAAATGTAATGTAATGTAACTATTAGTGGACCATATCTATCTATCTATTTAACTGAAAATAGCAGAAAGAGTGACACTGCCACCCTTTTTATGAGAACAGCCGGGGAGTGAAACTCTCGACCTGTAGTGTGCACCAATGCACCATTGTCCACATTATCTTCTTTATGATCAAATGCTGACTATAGATCCTTCTAGTGTGGTCTAGTTTTTTATTAGTTGCGATCACCTGATGAATGGAATGGATACAGTCTACTCTACGCTGCTCTTTAGTCTATACGGCTGTGTGTGCAGCAATTGATGACTTTTTGTGTGTGATTGACAACGAGCATGGATTAAATAAAAAATATATAAAGAGGCCGGGAAAGAGAGAGGCCACGCATCTATGCCGGCTTTTTCGAAAGCATATCAGTGGTGAGTGAGCTTTCAAACACGGTAATCATGGCTGATTGCATTGCTTCCGAGCTAAGGACTCGATCCGAGTACCACCTGGCTGGCTGGCCGGCTGACATCAAAAGCTTAGTTAGGAGAGTGGCACAGATGGTCGTCAGGTCAGATGGAATGAATGTGAATGGACCCAACAAGATCTCCTTTCTCAGAATTTACTAGATTCAGATGGGTGGACGACGGGCCTGCGCTTCAGTTTGACCTTTAGTTCCTATGCAAAACCCAAAAATTGCTATAGTTTCTCGTCATATTGAATCTCTTAACAAATGCATAGAGCATTAACTAACGCATTACACATGTGACAAACTGTGACACATTTCAGTTTGGCCATCGATTGCCCGAGGCCACAGCCTGCACTACGTACATCACGCAGCTAGGAGGAGTACATGTCAGCCTCCCTCTGACATGTTCTCGACAGCACCAGTGATGCGTTCATAAACCCTGACGCCGCTGACCCCATTGTCGAATTTGTTTTCTCTTACTGTCGTCATTAGATGTTCTGAGCCCGAATCTTTGAGGGCGTACACGTAGGTACTACTCCGCCTACACGTTGCATGCCAAAGCCCTGCGTGCCGATACTACGTTGCTTGCACATTTGTACGTACTCCTACTACGAGCCTGGTCACCACCCATTTTCTGCGTTTCAGCTGCTGCGTGCAGCTAATGCAATTTACTTGGATGATTATTAGCACCTTGACAAGCACAGATCTCCCGTGATTCTGATCGACGGGACTGATGATAAAAGCAAGCAGGACAAGGTGTTTCAGTTTGGTACGCCGTACGCAAGGGGTGGCTAATAGTCAAACCATGGTGATGGCCAAGTGTTGGGTTTGTGTAGTGTTAGAGCAGTACTAGTATCTCTGTGGTGCATTAGCGTACTACACGTCCAGTGTAGCACGTGCAGACACATGATGAGTGCGGTGCGGCGATGAAATGGTTGTTTTCAGTTTCAGAGAGTAGGGTTTCAGAGGATTTAGGGTTTCCAGTAGAGGGTCAATTAAAAAGGACATGCTAATGCTAGAGAGTAGCTGCCTCTCGCCTTTCTTGCAAAGGTACGGTTGGTTTCACTAGTAGTATCTCACTTTAGGCCTGGCCTAGCAAGATTTAGTTAGATCCTCTCCCTCCTAATTGACACCAACGTACCGTACGTATATAAAAAACACCTGTTAGCTTGCCCCCGGACATATACATACAGAAAAATATACCAAACAGTCTTGGTACTTGGCAGTATAGATCAAAAGGCTAAATAGTACTGTACGCATATTTCAACCGAACTGATGCAGTCTGGTCAAAATACGGCAAATGCTGAATGAGGAAACGAATTGAATCTCGCTGCCTGTAGCCGGGCCGGCTTGGGATGTGAATAATGTGATTGGCCAACGCAATGCTCTCTGATGCTGATGCCGCCATGAATGATGAATGAGCTAGTACTAGTATACGAGTAGTAGCAGCACGCAACAGTGCTTAGTACGGTAATTTAGTTGCAAGATGGCAAAGAGCTAGCGTCATGAATGAATGACTGGCTGCTGCTGCTGCGGCGCCTGGCATTGACATTGAAGAAGGGCATCAGTCCCTCCCTGGCCCTGGCAGGCAGCTTGTCTCTCGCGGCCATGCCGGTGAGCAGTGACTGAGCAGGCCGCCTTCATCACGAGTAGGAGGAGATCCTCGCCCGTCAGCGCACTTGCAGGCTTGCAGCGGCCACCGGCTAGCACCACAGCATTTGCATGCAGGCAGGCGCTTCATCCGCGGCCCGGCAGCAAAAAGGCCAGGCGCTAGAGAACAAAGTTTCCAGCCGTGAATCGGCGCCGCATCCGCCGGCGCCATTAATTCAATCGGCCCCGGCCCGGCCGCACGGACGAGACGAGACGAGACGAGACGACGAGGCGCCAACGCCAATTACAGCTGAGCTGAGCAAGCCGCCACGTCGCGCCCAGCCCACTTTTACTCCAGGTTCACCTTGTCTGGTGCAAAAAGCACCAAGGTAAAAAATTCCTTTTAATTCTAAACAACCTCATCGTATTTACCATACAGTATATATTTTAAAGAAAATCATTATATGTACTACTTGAGCTATGCACCGACATCAATTTATCACTAGCTTCGTCCTTGTATAATACACTATATCAAAATATATTTTCGAATGTACTTAATGATATTAATTTGGTCCCATAAACATATGATTTGTTCTATAAGTTTTACATATTTTGAATTAGAACAACGGTAGAAATTGAATTGTTTTGAGAGGGGGTAGGTAAATATTATTATTGTATTCTATTTCAAGCCATAATACATGTTGACATTATTTCTAACAGATTCAATTTAATTTTAGTTTTCATCACTCTCAGTTCGGTGTGATTATATTGTTTGCATGTAATGTACTAGATCTGCTTAAGTATCTCGAGTGCACGAGGGTGAGAATGAACCAAATGAGAGTAGATGTACTCGGGGGCTTAAGCTAGAGCAAAATAGTAGGGTGCCTTCTTCTTTTATAGATATAAAAATTTAATCTAAAAAATAATGATGAAAATATGTTCTTATAAGTGTTTTTTGAATTTTTTGGGGTGCCTGGGCACCCCTGCCACTAACGTGGCTCCGCCCTTGGATGTACTCCCTGCACTCCAAAAATGTGATTGCGTAGACACGAACCAATACTATCAGACCTTCATTTGCAAGGTAAGAACTCTCTCCGATCGTCCCACTGTAATTGTAATAGCTAATACTAGCCGTACTAGGTAGGAGTACGTACTTAGCCTGCTGATGTGCAGATGAGAGATAAAAAAAGATTATTTTATACTATTAGACCTATGTACTCCTCTCATATGTTTTTTTAGAGTTTAAGCCTCGCCCGCGTCTATTAACCAAGGTCAATAGACCACATAATAACATTCAGTTTTACAGCTCCATCAGATGGGAACACCATCTGTCCCTGATCAAGTTTCGAATCTAGAATGAACTACCTCTTAAACCTCATACCAGCCAGACAGTTTAGCAACTAAAGAACCTTCTAACACTTATTACAAAAGACCGAACCCAGCATAATTTTGGAAACATCACAATATAAAAGCCCATCTTCACAGCCTCTAGTACCATCATCTTCCACCTCCATCTTCAGACAGCTTGATGTAGCATCACTCCAGACCATTCCCAGTTCTTCAGTCCATCATCTTCTAACTCTCCTTCAACCAGAAGACTTGCACAGCTTCTTGTTTCAACAACTTGGCCATGAGTCGAAGCTTTTCCTTCTTTTCCTCCGCACACAGTACCATCCACTTCAAGATTGTATTTGCCACCACAGAAAAGAGTATAGCCATACTCTCCCAATCAAAAGTATTAAAGCACAAGTCATTTCTCGAAGCTTCCATAAGCACCGAAAACCAACAGATGTTACTATATTAGTAACTACATTCCTTTTATTACTTAGCCAATACTTTGCAATAGCATCAAAAGAATAACCAAGGTCAACCTTCGTAACTTTTGCTAAGATATCCCACATATTTAAAAGCTCTTTGCCGCATCAAAGAAGAGGTCTTTGTCTTGTTTCTAATTACGAATGCAATGGCAAGTAGGATCTTTGACTTTCTGTCTCTTACCAAGATTGTCCCAAATTTGGTTAGACTTCTTTTTTTTTCTCTCATATGTTTTAGACTATCATACGTGAAATAAATCAATTATTTACTCATGGCGAGTGACTACTCCCTTCTTCTTTTTTATGCTACGTCAGATGTAACACCCAGGCACCCACCGGCTGGCCGCGCAGCCCAGGAGGTGGAAAAACGGCGCGAGGACACGGGAGAAGACGCCCGCGGCGGACGGGACGGGGGCGGTCAAACTGGATGCGCCGGCCGCGATGGGCGTCAACCGTGACCGACAGGACAGCGTCAAACGCAAAAGCGGTTCAGCCTTTGGGGATTAATTAATGTAGAGAATTACGGCCGGGGCAGGATTAGATTAACATTAACCCGCCGCTGCCATCTGCTAGTTCTAGGCTGCTGGTACGTAGTAGTAGCTAACCTAGGGAGGAGCAGATTCCATTCCGCTGCTATACCTGGATCGAGGCTGTAGCAGCAGGCTCCCGTCCCGTCGCTTCACTCGCGGTAATTGCAAGCCTCTCGTCCGTGCGCCAACGCCAGCAGAGCCACTGCATGGCAGCCCAGGCAGGCGTCGGCGTCGGCGTCGTCGTCAGCTGCTCACCTGCCAACTACCACTGTCATCAGGCACGACTGCGCAACGGAACGCAACGGTAAACAAAAGGAACGCAACGGAACCACGAACAAGCGGGCACCACGAACAAGGGAACATCGTTGCACGGAACGGGTCGGACGGCGTGTCTCTTCTCATCGGACGACCGTCTTGTCCTGCACTTCCAATCGACTGTCGCGCAAAGCCTACCTGCGCGTGTCCTGCTTGAATGAACCCACTGTTTCTGTTCCAGTACACTCGCTCCAGCACCACAGCTGCTCGGCTCCGCCGTCCTTCACCACCTCCCTCGACACAAAAAGGTCGGATCTGTTGGTTACAGTTGGTTTAAGTCATCAGTTGGGGTTCAGGTAGCTCTAAAGGATCCAAACTAGCGGGATAGATTTAGCTTAGTTACATCTAATGTTTTTGGCTATTCACACCAAATATCTTTAGGTTTTTGGCTTAAAAAATATCACTTCTCTTTTCAACTCACACCAAATGTTTTTTTTTGGGGATCGGAAAGATCCCAACCTGATTTTCTCAATCCACATATCCCGGTTTTAGTCGGGAGGTGAAATACAAAGAGTGGGGGCACATGGCCTGATTATCCCCCGTCGTCCCCTTCAAAAAAAAAAAAAAAAAAACAACACCACATGATTGAAAAAAAAAAAAATTTAATATCAATCTAACTAAATCAACACCTACAATAACATAGTTAATTAAAGTCTAAGTTAGATTTAGAAAATAACTCCAACTCCAAGTTGGAAAGATCAAAACAAGGCTAAAGGCCAACAACCATGCACGGAGAAACAAGCGCAAACAACATGCTATGGACAACAGAGCAGTACAAAAAGGAGGAGCCACATCATCGACTGATTTTGATTTTTACTAATTGAACACGAGAATAAGCTGAAACAAGTGGAAATACCAATAAACTGATATCCATTCCACCTGTGGCTATTGGACACGGAGTCAAGCTTTGACAAACGACCTGTCAAGTACGTATTATTTAGAGCACATTTGGAATCAAACGTTGTGTGGCAACACCCTTGATTAGAGGAAGGAAGGGAGCTCCGACAATTGGGGAAGCATGGCATACAAGAGACGGGAACATGGTATCGCTAACTCGGCATATGATGAGATAACGTAATCAACGATACTAGTGGACTTTAGAGCAAAGACACCACACAAAAATATAGCTCATCTAACAAATAACATTTGTGTCTAGTGCAAACAAAAGGATCTTGTACAAGAGATGTAGTAGCATGTGTAAGTGGGAGTGTCGTCTACATATGGAATACACGTCGAGTATGTATCCAAGAGGACAAATGGGGTCAACAAGAATGCAAACGGGGACGGAATCATTGCGTTACATGTGACAAACTGTGACACATTCCCTGCACACCACCCTGCAATCATCCTTGAAAAGGCCTGTCAACCAACATGGCCCACCTTGATTACCCTGCCGGAGGTGTGGGTCCCGCCAAGCCTCAATGCACCGGCCCCACTACTCTTCACCCAATTAATTAGGCAATTACTACTCGTACTCGTACATTTAAACCTCCGCTTCACTGCCTGCCCTACTCCTACCACCAACATATCTAGGGCTCCTTCAAAATTCACTCACCAACTGTACCCGCCTCGCTCGAAATTCGACCGAATTTTCAAATTTGTTTCCTACCACGAGTTCATAATAAGAGAAAAGTAGTACTAGCAACAGGACGAAAGGCAGGCATTTCGCAATTTGAAATGGTAGCAGAAGTACTACTAGAATAATATCACCATCATCTGATTACATGATGAGCCGAGAGGAGTAAAAAAAACAAGAAAAATCTGGTCAAGAAGAGCTTTGACCGCCTAATTTGACAGTACGTACTCGTCCCATCCACATCCAATCCACGACGGGAGGCTTTTCCGATCACGAGCGCCCGCCGCTCTCTAACTACAAAGCTCCCTCGAGGACACCGGCGACATCGATCACATGAGGCTGCACGAGTTGGCGTTGTCCTCGTTGAACATGTTGTTGTACGACTCCTGCGGCGGGGACGACCGCATGCCCGGCGGGCCGTACATGAACTCCGCCGGCACCGGCACCATGGCCGGGTACGGCGGGTACCCGTACGGCACCATCTGCGGCGGCGGCGGCGGCGGTGGTGGTAACGGGTGCATGGGCACTCCGGGAGTGGGCGCGTAGAAAGACACGCTGGAGCTTGGGTGCGCCACGTTGTAGCTCAGCACTGGCTGCGCGTAGTACGGGAACGCGCCGCCGTGCGGGCGCTCTGGGCCTGGCGACGGCGCTGGCACTGACGGCTGCTGGGGCGCCTTCTTCTCGGGCAACGGCACCGGCGCCGCGGTAGGGGCGGCCGGGGCCGGGGCCCTCCTCCCCCTCGCCGCCTTCCTTGGGCTTGTTCTTCTTATTCTTCTTGCCCTGCTTCTTGCCGCCGCCACCGCTGGGCTCCACCGCGCCGGCCTCCTCGACGGCGGCGTCTTGCTTCGCCGCCTCAGAGGCGCCCTTCTTCTCCTTGGGCTCATGCTCAGCGACCCCTTCGGCGTCGTCCTTGCTGGTCTCGGCCTTCTTGTCCTTAGCCGCCGGCTTCTTCTTGCCGTCGCCTTTCTCAGGCGGCTTCTCCTTGGCCTCCGCCTCCTTGAGCTTGGCGTCCTTGGCGGAGCTCTCACCGTCACCGGCTGGCAGTGGCAGCGCAGCAGGCGCGGCTTCCTCGGGCTTCTTGGCCTCGATGATGGGTGCCGGCGAAGGCCAGAGCGCCGCCTGCTTGCCGGCCTTGTGCAGCCGCCGGAGGAGCGCGTCGGCTCCCACGTTGCCTGTGACGGTCACCTTGTGCTGCGCCGCGTCCACCGTCACCTTGTACACGCCTGATAGATGGCGCACCGGTCAGTGAGCCCGTCGTCGGCACGGCGAAAACGAAGAAGCAAGACACGTAGTACGTACCTTCGATGCTGTGGAGCACCTTCTTGACCTTCTTCTTGCAGCCCTCGCAGTGGATGGACACCCGCAGCACGGTGGTCTTCGATGAGAGAAAAGAGGAGACGTCAGGCAATCGATAGGAAATGCAACTGCTTCCAACGCATGTATGTAGAAGAAAGAAGCTCTTGCTCTCGCTCACCGTGTACTGCAGTGGCTCTGCCTCCCCTGACGCCATGGCGAGTGAGGTAGAGCTTCAGTGGAGCTTGACGACCGGAGCTGAGCTGAACCCTCCCTCCTGTGTCTCTGTTGTGGGGGAGCAGGGCGGGTGCTTAGCCAGCTAACCTTTATAATGGCCAACCAACCAGCGTGGCCACCGCGTACTAGCAGGAGTAAGTGAAAAGTGACGCCGACAAGTGGGTCCGGAAGTGCAGGGGCCTCCGGCTCCGGCTCCGGGCGCGGATCTCGTCTCGTCCGGCAGCGGTGCCGGTGAGCGGCAGAAGGGGAAGGAGACGGCGACACCAGACCCACATTTGGTCACATCATTGGAGTTGGAGGATCCGGCCGCCGCTGATGATGATGCATCATGGTGGCAGCTCCTCGATTCTCCCTGATTAGCAGCAGTTAGTTGCCTCCATCAGGTGGCTGATAACACCCACACCACACAATCAATCGTCTCTCTTTAGCTTTTGCAAGATCGTGCATGTGATCCTGATAAGATTTTTTTCTCCTACCTCCATCTTGTGATCCTGTGCAGTCAGTGCAGAGAGAGATCACGGTCGCTGCCGGTCCTGGCCACCGTCCGTCTGCAGCAGTGGCATTGCCAACGTGTCGACGATCGGAGGGCGAGCGAGCGTGTGACCGGTCCGTGTCCCCATGATCCGTTCCAGGTGCAGTTGTGCTGGTGCAGGTTTGGTGAGGAGGAGGATCGGAGCTCCTCCCTCGACAGGCCATTAGAGGCAGCACCAACCAACCCAGCCGGCCTGCAGATGCAGCATTCAATCAAAAGCCAGCCGCCGGTTTCTTTTACCCGCCGGCGCCGGGTCGTTTTCACCGCGCGCGCGTGGTGTGGTGCAGGAGGGCTGTGCAGCGTCAGAGTGGCCTGGGCTGATCTGAATCTGAGGTTTCAAGGTGCCAATTTCCGGTGCCTTTCTCCGAGTAGAACTGAACGAGGAGAGCCGGCCGGGGGAGAGCACCGTCCCTGCATTGCATCGTCCGGGACCTGGTAGAGAGGAGCAACAGGCTACCTTGTGCTGCAGGTCAACTCGCTTACAACGAGGCTGGCTGACAACTACTCCCTCCGGCTGGCTTTTGACAACTTTGGTAGGTTTGTAGAAAATACGTGCAACATTTATATCTCCATATAAATTTATTAAAAAAACTGGGGACTTAAAAGATGTTTTTCATGATACTAATTACCAAATATTTTTATATTTTAATATATAATTCTAAACCAAATTGAAAACGTTAAGCTTACGGTAATGGCATCTATTTGATCAGCAGCAATGAATACTCCAATACTCCTACGATCAGCAGCAGCCGCGGTAGCCGCGGCGGTAGACAGCGTTGGCGTCAGACACTGTTCCTTGTAGCCTGTACGAGTATTGTACAACGTATAGTATAGGCTTGTTGTAGTAGTAGTAAGGAGTATATACTATTCCATGCACGTCCGGGCTCCGTAGCAAAAGCGGTGCTCTCAGCCAAAGTCTGGCTACACGTAACACGTAGTACTGGTACGTTGAAATGTCGACACGTAGGAGTAGGATGCTCCCTCCGTAGCAAGGACGACGAGATGATCGAGTACTCGTACAGGTACATCGATCGTGGGAGGGAGCACGCGCATTTATCGCGGATTCGGCAATAAACGTCCGTAGATTGTTCGTGGGCACGACGCTGCATGCTGTCGCTGTCGACGTACGTACGGCACGGGATGGAACGGAATTGAACGCTACGCGCGCGGTGAAAACATTTGTTACTCCAACCGCCGTCGGTGCACGTATGTAGCTGCAGTAACCTGTTCCGGGGCACCGGAAGCCTGCTGGGACACTCGAATAGACGTCGCCGTACGTATTTGGTGTTTTATCACACTACTACTGCTTAATTTTTTTTTTTTTTTTTTGCGAAAATACTACTGCTTAATTAAATAGTCGTGCACAATATGTAGTCTTTCACGTTATCTTTTCTTTTTTTCACCGCTTTGTCTCACGCGCGCAGTAGCAAAAACCCCGACCTACTAGACCACTGTTCAACCTTCTGAATGAATGGGACGTGTATGTCATATCATACGTCAGAAGACGCTTCGTTTGTTAGTGGTAAATATTATCCTACCATAGGTATCTGAATATTCGAATGCATCTAAAAACAAAATTTTAATCGTCTCGATACAATGTATTTTGATGTGTGGTAAATATTATCCTACCATAACGTAGCTCTATACATCCTAATCATCAAGATTCACTCACTTACGCTTCCGCAAAAAAGAATCGTCTACCAACTACATGATGTTTATATTTTTCTAAATATATCCATGTGATCTAGTTTTGAATTAAAACTAATTCAATAAAGGCAATTTTAATTTTTTTTTACATTTAGTTATAATGTTTTTGTGAAAACAATAGGGTTATTTTTCTCTCATGTGATGGGGAGGTACAGACACTTTTTCCCGGTATTCTTCCAGGGCGCGGGCGCTTCACGGAGCAGGTAACGTAGTGAAATTTGGAAAGGAAGCCATCCCGTTCGGGCTGCTGGTCTAAACAGGGTCAGAGGTAATAATAGGCAGCGGCAGTGTGGTCACTGCTAGTGCTAGTTGGACGACCGTACGTGCAACTGGAGCATACTACTAGTATATCGGAAGCGATTGATGGACAACTATTTCCTCCGGCTCAACGTATGAGTCCATATTTTTATTCCAAAATAATTTTTCGCAAATACGCGAGAGCATTTCGTATCTTTGTAATGAAAAGAAAGAATTTGAATACAAGAGAGGTCGTTGACCAACAGCTTGAACTACATATGCTCAAAAAAAAAAAAAAAAAAAACAGCTCAAACTACATTTTAGCCATAACAAACCTATAATTCGTTAGTCTTCGTTCACCAAAGAAATTGGACATAACAGTTGTAGTTTGTTAGTTTCTTTTGTAGTGAATCTTCGCCATTTGGATTCACATCTAGACAAAGGCCAATGAGAGCATCCCCATTGCATGTTTTTTTTTTTGAAATAGCCTCGAGGTGTCATGGGATCGGGATAAAAAAAAAGGTCTTCTATTTTTGTCGAGTGGCTTTCGAAGTTACATGTGCTTAAGGAGAGAGAAGGTGGTCCATCTTTGAAAAAGAAGAGGGAGAGGAAATAATGGTGTGACATGATGAAAGCAAAAGTTTACTCCCTCCGTCCCAAAATAAATAAATGACGCTATGGGAAGCGTCTTGGTCAAACTTTCTCAATTTTGACTAAGTTTGTAGAAAATATGTGCAACATTTAAATATTCAAATAAATTTGTTAAAAAACTAGACTTAAAGATCTTTCCAATGATACTAATTACTTAACATAAATATTTGTATATTTTAATATATAATTACCAAAGATTTTGAAAATATTGACTTCTTCTTGAAGTGAGAAGGTCTTTTATTTTTGGGACGAAGGGGGTATGTGCAAGCCACAAGCAACAATTTTTTGCATTTATTAGTGTAAATAGTAGTCTCAATATTTCTCATCTATATGGATCACTTTTATTTGTATTAAAACCACCACCACTTTGTAGGCTTCATTGTGCTTTGCCCTGAGCGGTCCATGGTTATTTGAGGTACCACAGCAAAACCTACTACTTTATCTCCAAATAAGTTACCTTTTAGGTGATTGTTTCTAAGAGGAAAATATTGTACTACAATGGTTGATAAGCAATGCTGCTAAGTTTAAGCTAATTGAAATGACCGTGGTACGTCTAGTAGCACGTACGGCATACGGAGTACTCGAAAGCCGTAACATGGTGGAGAGGACGGGTAATTATTCCTTGTCCAAAGGCAAAAGTTGCGGGGGTAGCTGGCTGCCTTTTATTTACTCCCGTCTCGGCCGCCGGCCGCCGGGGCCAGCAGGATGCGCCGTACTCCGCCCGTGCAGTAACGCCACGCGAGCACCCCCAAGCCGGCGCCTCGAGCCGCGGACGCCTTGCCAGCGCCAGCCATACTAGGCCTCTGCTTGCCGCGGCGGGATTCCAGCTCTCTGGCCGGCAGGCAGGCACTCCGGTTGATGATGCTACGCTAGCTAGCTGTTGAGCAGCTCGAGGTACGTACGGCCGGCACATGCGCTCACGGTTTTTTTCCCATCCATCCTCCATCATAGCCACGCACGTCCAGCTTGGTTCTTGCAGCAAACATCGATGCATATATGCATGGCGCACGGCTGGGCGCCGCCGCCGTTCCGTTGCATCCGGGCCACCACACGTACATACTACTCCTACCAGCCATGATGGCACATTCACGTTCCTTGTGGCCTCCTGTGACAGTGTACCAGCAGTAGAAAGATGCTGATGCCTGCTGCCTGATGATGATGGGGTGGGTGTAAAGGTCACTACAGAATTCAGCACAGTCCCTGTCTGTCTGTCACTAGTGGGTGGTGTAGTAATCCGCAAACCTCGATAACGGACGGACGAATATGATCGAGACGAGGCGAACAGCGGTCGTCAAAGAACCAGGAAAAAGGACCCGCACTCCGCACGCTTGGAGTTGCATATACTCCTACGTGTGCGTGCAACGTGCATAGCTGAAACGAACTCTTATCCATGCATGTCCACTGAATTCATTCCCTGTACCTGAAGCACCTGAAACTTCAACTACGAGTATGTGTGTGTGTGTGTGTTGTGTTGCTGGCGGCTGACCAAAAGCTCCAACAATGAATGGATCCACACATGGGGCACGGATTGTTCAAAGAACTGAACTGTTCCACAAACAAAATCTTCCTCCACAGAAAAGCTAAGCTAGGCAGGCAAGTCCGGTATCTGAAGAATGAATGAATGCGACGAAGCTACGAAAGGTAGGGAGAAAATCGCAGTGTAGCGAAGTGGCCTCCTCTCCTGGATCTCCTGGTCAGGCATGTTGCTCGGACGACGGTCGGAGCGCACTCATCGCCGTGGCCATTGGCGGATCGGAGTAGCAGCTGCCCGCCCGCCCGCCCGGGTCCTCGTAGCTCCACCACCAAAAGCAAAGCAACCCAGGACGAGGAAGGACGCGACGCTGGATGGGCCTGGGAGGACTTGTTGGCGGGCTGGCTTTCTACATCAAAAGTCGCGCCATCTGGGCTCGCTGTCTCGCCAATTTAATTCCCCTGCAGCGGAGCGGAAAGCCTGCCTTGCCATGCACCACCTAAGCCTAGACCTAGCAGCAACAGGAGCCCAAGGGGGACCTATCGGCGCTCCTACCGCCCGTGGACCGCCGATAGGTACCTTTCGGCCTGCGGACATTCCTGGTAAGGCGTTTGTCAGCTGCTCAATTGCGGACTGGATGCTTACCTGAAATTTTTACTATAAAAAATCAGTTTCTAGATTTACAATAGTCATTAACAAAATTCTCTGTTTCGCTCGAATGGAATCCGGTTACGGCCTCACAGTTTGTTGTTTTACACAGTACAGTACCTGCTTGGGCTTTCTGGTCCTGGGACATGGGCTGGGGGCACGAGAGGAGGGGACGAGAGACTGCGCTGCGCCTCTCTCCCTGCTGGAGTCCTCGTGCCGGTACTGCTGGTACGTGCCATTCCTTGCGGGCCGGGGCCCGGGCGCAGTACCTGCTCTCGCTCGCGGGGGGTGGGTGTTTGTGTTTCCATCGGTCATGTACATCGTCCGGTGATAAATTACCACAGGCCTTAAAAAGTAGTATCTTGCTAACACTTTAAGATTACCAGCAACGCATAAAACTAAGGTTTCTAAGATTATCAGCAACGCATAAAACGCTAGTTGTGGACGGCTCAGCTTTTGGGCACGCATGGACACACCCAAGTGAGGGAGAGACGACGATCGACGCACGCACGCGCACGTGTAGCCGTGTACGGAGTATACTAGTACATGCAATTGCACGTACTACTAGGCTGCCGGCCTCGTCACGCACTGTACACGTAGTTGTATACTACTGCATGCACCGGTCATGGTCATCGATGGATGCATGGCATGCACCGATCGGCCTGCAGCAGGCGGCGTCATGTCTGTCGCCGCCTAGGGGTGCCACCGTACCGGCAGCGCACGAGCGGCGCCGCAGGGACGCAGCAGGCTCGATCCGTGCCCCGTGTGCTTGTACGGAACCCCGGAATCCGGCATGGCCGTGTCACGTCCTGCCCCCCCTCACATCTCTTTTCATCAATTCATCGTGCTCTCTGCTCTGCGGCTGCCGGTGTCTCTCCTTGCATTTTTTTTTTTTCGAGATCACGGCTTCACGTGCATTTCATTAAGCAGAAAGGACCCTGATAGAACGCCAAACAGGGAGTACAACACATTAGACTTCCTGTGCTGTGCTGTGCTGTGCTGTGCAGCTCGTGAACGGCGGTTAACACCAGGTGAAAATTTTATTACTTTCACATTATTCTCTCTCTCTTTCTCTGTCTGGTTACTTTTGAGATGAGAGAATGTTAAATGCGTTCACGGATGGTTTGCCCCGTTAGAGCCCACTGGTTTTTTTGGCATTATTAGAGCCCACTCCACTAACCAAAGCTTTTACGGGCCCAGCCCAGCGAACAAACCAGGCCGAGCCAGCCCATCAGAAGTTCAGAACCCGGCAGAACCGCCACGCTGTCCACCCAAACCAACCCAACGGCCCAACCCTACCCAACCTCCGCTCCCCGCTCGCTTTCCGGCGGTCCTCTCTCTCTCTCTCTCCCCCTCGCCGAGGTCACGCGACGCGATGGCGCCGCCCGCCTCCGCCGCGCGGACTCTCGCCGCCTTCACGTCGCTCCTAACCGCGCGTCGCTTCGCGGCCGCCAAGTCCGCGCTCCCGTCCCTGCTCACGCCGCGCCTCCTGGCGGAGCCGTTCGTCGACCTGGCCGCCAGGTCCCTCCCGCGCGGCGCGCCGCCGCACGCCGTGGCGGCGTTCCACGACATGCTGTTCCGCGCGTACGCGGACGCCGGCGCTGCGGACCGCGTGGCCGAGGCGCTCGACGCCACCGTGTCCCGCCTCGGCACCCTCGACCCGCGATCGCTCACGTCCTCGCTCCTCTCGCTCCGCCGCGCGGGCAGCTCCTGGACGCCGCGGGCATCCTGACGCGGGCGCTCGGCTCGTGCCCGGGGTCCGTCTCGCCGCTTGCTGCGTCCGTCGTCGTCGATGGGTTCTGCAAGTCGGGGCGCGTGGACGACGCACGCTGGCTGCTCGACGAAATGCGTCGCCACGGCGTGAGGCTCAATGCCATGTGCTACAACTCGCTGCTTGACTGTTACGTGCGCCAAAAGGATGGCGCGCGGCTCCAGGAGCTGCTGGAGATCATGAGGAATGAAGGCATCGAGGCGACGGTCGGGACGTATACGATCCTGGTGGATAGTTTGTCGATGGCTGGGGATATCTGCAAGGTTGAAGCTCTGGTTGATGAGATGAAGGCGAAGAATGTTGCGGGGGATGTGTACCTCTACACGGCCGTCATCAACGCGTACTGCCGAGCAGGGAGTGTGCGGAGGGCCTCCGAGGTTTTCGATGAATGTGTTGGCAATGGTGTTGAACCGAACGAGCGCACGTATGGTGCATTGATCAATGGGTTCTGCAAGATTGGGCAGATGGAGGCTGCAGAGATGTTGCTGGCAGACATGCAAGGGCGAGGTTTAGGGCATAACCAAATTATTTTCAACACGATGATTGATGGCTATTGTCGTAAAGGGATGGTGGACAATGCTCTTAAAATAAAGGCGGCCATGGAGAAAACAGGTGTTCAACTGGACGTCTACACATACAACACACTGGCCTGTGGACTGTGCAGGGTGAATAGAACGGACGATGCCAAGACTCTATTGCATATCATGATCGAGAAGGGTGTCGCGCCAAATTATGTCACCTACACTACGTTGATCAGCATACACTGCAAGGAAGGTGACATGGTGGAGGCTAGAAGGCTGTTCCGAGAAATGGCAGGGAAAGGGGCAACACCCAGTGCTGTGACCTACAATGTTATGATGGATGGGTACATCAAGAAGGGGAGCATCCGTGAGGCTGAGAGGTTCAGAAAGGAGATGGAGAAGAAAGGGCTTGTTCCAGATGTATACACTTATGCATCACTTGTTCATGGGCACTGTGTCAACGGGAAGGTTGATGTGGCACTGAAGTTGTTTGAAGAGATGAAGGAGAGGGGAACGGAGCCTAATGTCGTGGCATATACGGCTCTGATATCAGGTCTGGCAAAGGATGGGAGATCAGAGGAGGCATTCCAGTTGTATGATGATATGTTGAAAGCTGGATTGACTCCAGATGACTTCGTATATTCTGCTCTTGTAGGAAGCCTTCACACTGATCACCGCAGAGATATTCACCAGAAACAAATTAAGGTTTCTTAGGCAGCTTTGTTTTTTAAGGGAAAGTAACCTGAGCTTATGTAAGTTGCTTGAAGCAACTGAAGAGGTCGGCAGTCCAGAATTGACTGCATAATGTTAGTCAATTTACAAGGTGAGATGAAGTACTGAATTGTTGCATTTCACTTAAATGACATAAGGTGATCTCTCAGCCAGCTGTTCGGCTGCACTAAAAGCAGTTGTTGTGCTGCTGCAGCGGCTGCGCTTTCTCACAAAAACACTGTAGGACACTAGAACCAGAAGTTGTTGTGCAGACTTTATTTTAAAATTAGAGTTTGTAACAGTAGTCATGGAGTTGTTACAAAATAAGCAGTTCTTGTACATGTAATGTATCACTTGACAAGATTGGTCTGAAATGTTACACTTCAATTTTGCTGTCACTGTTGTAGGGATATTTGCATTTAGAAACTTGCTGGTATGGATCCACAAAATAATACGAATACTCCATGTGATTTAGTGTATTTGCCAGCTTTTCCCCTTTTTTTGGATCCATCGAAAGGAGGCAAGGAGCTGAATATCCAGTAGAACAGCCTTAAGCCTTTGTAAACCAATTCACGCTTGTGGTGCTGTTTGTTCTTCCATACTAGCATCAGTAGAAACCTTCAGTACTTGGTCTTGGGTCTGCCAGGCTTGTTCTGTATCGTCATTGCTCTACAGAACAAGAAAATTATTGTAGTTTCTTGTACAAGAATGATTCAGTGGAGCACTATCACACAGATTTTTCACATATAAACTAACCATCTCCAAAGTTGTAATTTGTGCAGATAGATTGCTCTTCTCTTCCTGGATTGCAGACCTAACCGCCTTCATTTCCTACAAGCAAAACAATAGGATGGTGTGCTGCTCCTTGAGACCAAGCTAAAAGGATGAGAAGTCACCAGAAAGAGGGCACACCGATTTCAGCTGTTCCACTTCAGAGTCGAGTCCCTTCTTTAGACTTTGGAGTTCCTGTAAGTAACGCAATTCAATTACCAGCACTGGATATCTTACCGTTTTCTGTCTGTTATGATATTCATTACTACAAGTAGTATTCTGAATTCTTAGTTTTCCAAGGTGAGGGAGAACAGTAAGAGCAGAACTCACATTCTGGCATGTCTTGACCTGTGTCTCTACGTTGGAGCGCCAGTTCTGCACCTCCTGAAACAGAGGTCAGCCAATTGCTTCTCATCAGCATCTGATCAGTGAAACAATCAAATCTCCCAAATCCAACCAAGTGTCTCTACTGTGTCTCTACTCTCTGAAGTCTTTGTTTTGTCGCCACAGCTAATTAATTGCATAATCCATTATCTACATTAGCGTTGGACAATCCACACACACCTGTTTCAGCTTCTGGATCCTCTCCAGCAACTCTGCCTGCGATGAGGTCAGCTCCTGCAACAGAACACAAGCACAAGGATCAACCCAAAACTCTGCTGCTGCTAAGAACCTGGTGGAGCCATGCCCTCTGAACCACCTTGACTCGCCCGTCCAGCTGCTCGAACCCCGATAGTCTCTGCAAGTGAAGAACCAGAACGCGAAGGCACAGCATGAGCACAAGCCAACTGGGAGGGGCCTCGACTTGCCAAGAACCGATCAGAATCCAGAATTTTGGATTCCATCACCCAAGATGCAATTGACCGTACGTACCGGACGTCTTGGCGCGGCAGCGGGTGCCACCGGCAGAGGAGACGGTGGTGCTGGGTCGGTCGTCGTCTCGGTGGCCATCAGGTTGGTTGATCGGCGATGTCTACAGAGTGGGCCCCGCCACCGGATCCACTGGCTGCTATGGTACTAGTACCTGGAGCTGGAGGCAAGGCAGGCTACTAGTAGGAGTATTTGGTTGTCTGCAATGGAAAGCAAGGCTGGCTGCCGGGTTGGTAGGTGGGTCAGGTGGCTGGTTGTTTTCTTCCTCGCCGACCTGCGCCGGTTGCAGTGGCAGACAGCTCCAATGGCGCGGTGCCTTTGCGTGAGGAGAGGACGTGTCGATCGTCGCACGGCTACCACCTGTCTCCGGTGAGTACATGCGTGTGGTATGATCAACCGCTCGGAATTAAATCGCATGATGATCACGGACGCAGGAACCAATCGGGTTGTCGTCTGAACATGGATCTCATAGTGCTTCCTTGGCTGACAGTGTTTACAGATCCTAGAAAGTGCAGTCTGTTCCCTAGCTCGGTGAGTTTGTCATTGCAAGTTTTTCTGACTCGCTGTTATATGTTTGAGGCATTTTTTACTTAGCTACCAAGGATTTCTCTCCAAGTTGGGTCTATAAAAATTCATATTTGCTCTCAAGTTAGGTCTATAAAAATTCATATTTGCTCTTCGTATTTAAATGATATGACAGTGCTCCTACCGTCGATTTAAAAAAGAGAAGAATAATTTTTTTTTGCCATGTCATGTTTTTTGTTTTGAAAAAGAAAGAAATCTGGGAAAAGGATGGGCGCGTCACGTTAACGTTACACACGACGTGCATACGTGTTACAATGACAAGTGGGAGCTGAATTGGTTCTTTCCTAACGGAATTCTGTGTCTATCTCTGTCGATCTTCGAATCCTCTGCCTACACTAGATAGCCTTTTCGCTCTAGGCCGGCTTATACGTCGGCACTCCGCAAGCTGGCCTGACGGAAACGTACTAATAATCATCAGCGAATTGGCTTGTAAATTCCAATGGTAGGGGACGGTCCAGGTGGGGCGCTACCCACCACCGTGAGTTCAAATCCGGTGCTTTCGCGCACCTTTTCCGGGATTTTCCCAAGGATTTACCGGCGTTATGCATTAAAATGGTAGCGGCGTTCCCGGCGGCGGCGAGGTTTTATGGTGACTTCGAGAATCTCCCGGATCTGCCGGCCGCCCCCCCTTCCGGAGGTGCTCATAGGGGGTAGGGTTTTAGGCGCACGTGTGTTCAAAAGGGGGTGAGTGTACGTGCGTGTTGTGAGTATCATTCTCAAAAAAAAAAAAAAAAAACAGTGATAGCCAACAAAATTTCTTTTCTGTTTTTTTTTTTTTTTCCTAATAAAAGATGGTGTAGGAATCTCAAAAAAAAAAATCACTGGAGATATATAAATAATAAAATAAAAACATAAAAGAGGTCAAGATAGAAGGCTCAATCCACGTCGTAGATCACATCAGACTTGAAACACCGCCCAGATTTGCAACGCAAATGCCACAATTATTAGCTGTACGGCATCCAAGCAATAATTGTTTCTGATGTTGCTGTCTTGTTTTTTATTTCCTTTCCCTTATATCTGTGGATTCTGGAGGTGCACATATATATTGCAAGTCAACCAAAATACTTCCTCTATTTCTATTCTCTAAGCATCATCATGTATATATAACGTTAGGACAAAGTAATTATTAGTTGATGGATCGGAGTAATTACAAATGGCTGTAAATTAACAAGCACCAGGACACTTCATTGATTTCACACAGAAGAAAAACCAAAGACAATATACAAAAACAGAGTACAATATTTTGCGACCACTCTCTCTCTCTCTCTTTCACACACAACACACAAACTCATCCTAATTCAATTTAAGCCAAGCCAAACCAAAGCAATACTCCTATGTATTATATATTCATATAGCTTAGAGTTACTATATATATAACTCGTGGCATCGATCGATCGATCGATCAGCATAGTAGTTACGTTGCAGTGCTGGACACGCATGCATGCCGATGATCGATCGAGATAAGATGGTGGACGCTGGAGCTAGGTATTTAGGCGTCGACGACCTTGAAGTGGTCGCGGTTCTTGACGACGACGTCGTACATGTGGGTGGAGCGGAGGTTGGCGAAGTCGCGCGGGATGGTGATGAGGTCGGCGCCGCCGTCGCGCTTGTGGAGCTGCACGATGGTGCGGTTCTCGTAGTAGCGCTCCCACCCCAGCGTCCCCAGCCGCCGCTCCAGCGCCTCCACCGACCGCACCACCTCGTTCGTCGGCACGTACACCAGCGCCTTCCGGCTCGCCGCCGCCGGCTGCTCCAGCTGCATCACGCCGTTCTTGAACACCCACACGCCGGCGCCCGAACCAGACATCCTAGCTCTATCGGCGGTCTGTGTATCCCGGCCTTGCTTGAGTCTACTATGATGCTACTGCTCACTGATATGCTGCTTGCTGGCACTGCTGCTGCTGTTCCGTCTGACGACTGTGTCTATAAATAGGCGGATAGCTAGATAGGTGCACCACTGCACCACTCGTCCCAGCTAGTAGGGGAGCATGGACTTGCTTGCTATGTCTCTCTGCTGGTGGTGCCCAGATTGCTAGGGGCGGTGGCGGCCGGGCCGGGTGGGATCATCCTTCATGCCAGTATTCCCAGATTGGTATTGCCGTAATGCCGTTATGCCGACGCCGCCGCTATTACAGGCAAGGAGAGGAGAGGAACACTCACTCCATCTATATCTTCTGCAACTTTTCCTCAAAAGAAGATGCTTATGCTTCCGTCTTCTCTTGAGCACCACCCATGAATGCAAGTGCCTCGATTCGATCCCATTTACTGCTGCTTGCTGCTTCTTCTCTCGGCTCAGATCCTTCCCTCCTGGCTCCTAGTTCATATTACGTATGCACATACGTTTTTTTTTTTTTTTTGAACATCGTATGCACATACGTTTGTTCCTACGTACAACAGGTTCCGCATATGTCATCGTCGGCACTTCTTTTGCACCCATGATTATAGTAAGTTGTTATGCTAAAACATAATTATAATTAAGTTTTTTTCTGACTTTTCCAAGGCACATTATTGTTTTCTACATGTACATACTCAAGATAGTTCACCTCTGATCCTACATGTATGTTGAGGATTGGAGCTCCCAAAGGGATCTAGGTATCTTTCAGCTAGTGTACAAGTGCCTAACCCTAGAAAACTAGCCATTTGGGCACTTTTTTATGCGCATGATTAGAATTGTTTGTCAGGATCGAAGGGCCATGAAAGTTAGTATTGAAACCACACAGTTGAACACACAATAGGTACTAAACATTTATGTCAAGATGCGATTTCCAGTCGGATTCAGGGGAAAGTAAATCTAAACAGAAACACTTTGGTCAGAAATTCCCTGGTAATTTCTGACCTTGATAAAATTCCAATCCGACTAAAAATTGTGGGCACAATGGAGGAAAAGCGCTATCTGATAATCTATTCTGACCAGTTTCTACGTTTTAGTACACATGAGGTTGTGAGAAGAAGCGTGGCAACCAAAAAAAAAAAAAAAAAAAAGCACCGTTTAGATTCTAAATTTCTAACAACATGGCTTATTTTGACTACACAATTTATAGGTGGTAACAAATAAGTATTAATGCTTACCTTTCCATCACGCTATAACAATATTTCTACCAGAATTTAGTGGCATTTCAGCTACCTCCGCTCTGTATAGATTATTATTATTATTATTATTTTTTGTGGGGGACAAATAGCCCAAATGTTTATCTATATGTTGTATCTATCTGACAACAACATGTGTTGTACAAAGAGATTCGGCACATCGTATGCCTTTTCCAATTTCCACAGCATAATCTACTTTTGTAACTACTCGAGACCTCAACTCTAGCATCAGCAACTTGGGGATAGAAGAAACCTTTTCTAGTGAGATAGGAACAGAGGGAATAAATAAATTATGAACAAATTAAAGAAAAGGGAGTAGGAGTTTTTTTTTTTAAAAAAAAAAGGGAGAAGGATTTGTTACTACTTCCTCCATCCCAAATTGTAAGTTGTTTGACTTTTTTGACAACAAGTTTGATCATTAGTCTTATTCAAAAAATTTATACAAAATATCACTTTTTTTTGCCGTGACTTTCTTTATTAATAAAAATTCTTAAAGAATGACTTAAATTTAACTATATTTACACAAATTTTTTTGAATAAGGCGAATGGTCAAACTTGGAGCAAAAAAAAAGTCAAACGACTTACAATTTGGAATTGAGGGAGTACATATTAGTTTATCGCCCTTCCAGGGGACATATGTACTTTCTATAAACAAGTTAACTTTTAGAGTTGTTTTAAATTAAAACTTTAAGTTTGATTGAATTTTGTATAAAGAAGACTAATGCATTTTTATTGTCGTAAATGTATTACTATTATTATTATAAAATCTAAGATAGTTTGACTTTAAGATCGAAACTGGATTGACATTAGTTCTTTCTAGAGATTGTAGGTAGTACTTGAAATTTTGAAAATGTAGTGATCTAAGCTAAGAGCCTAATTAAGAGTGTATGATCGGTCTCGACAACATAAACGTGGGATACTGGATACCTCAATGTACTACTCACTTGTCCAAAAGGGAAAGTTAAACAATTCAAAATATATATAATTAATAATGACATTTACGATACGAACAAATATCATCAAATTAATTATTAATATATTATTTTATTACTATTAATTTGATTTAAAAGATCAAAATAGTAAATGTTATATTGTTTTCTATCTAAGAAATTCTGATTTGTTTTGAAGCTAGAAATTTATTTTTTTCTAGAAGGGGGATGAGAAGATAAAGAGTCCGTGTTTGCTTGGCTTGGCTTATTTTATTTCAAATTATTCTCTCTCACATAATACTATTCAATCACCGAAATTAGCCATCACCAAAAATCAGTAGAAACGGAATCACTATGTAGAGCAACCGTAAAATTGGGCGGGGGAGGGGTAATTCTTAGGTATTTCATGAAATACTCATGTTTTCAGAAACACAAGGAATATGCATGTATTGTGTATACCAGAATGTTTATGTCTACTAGTGCTGTTATCATTGTTCTTTTGGGGAAATTATTTGCTTTGTCCGATTGAACTTATTAGCCTAGCTTATAAGTTATGGTAAAAAATGTTTTTCTCTCACAATACAACATTAGTCTGCTTATTAGCCGCGAGAAACTACATGAACAATCCGATTTTTGGATACCCTTGCATAGTATCCTGCGTCCACCACTAGTTCTAGGAGTTTGTGAAAAGCTAGGCCGGGATTGCATTGCCGCAGGGATGTCAAGATTCCCTTGATCTCCAATCGCCAACAACACCATGTCCATGTCCAATCGTCCTTAGCATTTTCATGCATCTTTCCATCACGGAATAGCACCGGCATCGTGAGATATGTATGATTATATTTTATCATTGCACAGAAGAAAAGAAAAGAAAAGAAAAGAAAAGGCAGGGCGCGGCGCGGCGCGGCGAACCATTCAGATCCACCAGCGGTGGTCGCCGTCGCGGCGGCGCGGCAATACTAATCATCCACGGGCCACGGGCCCACGGCAGAATATGCAGCGCGCAAGGCCTGCGGGCCGTGGCCGTGGGACACTGTACAGACATGGGCCCCGGATGGCACTGTCGCACGAGGGCCATCACGTGGAGCCGTCGCCGCGGGACGCGCGTCGGCGCATCGCGCGTCGGCCTTCACGTGGCCCCGTACCCTGCCGCTGCCGGTGCCGCCCGCCGCTGGCCGCCGCAACTTTGCTGCCCCCGCGCGCTGTCGCCTGTCGGCCCGCCGCCTTTCCGCTTCGGGAGTGGCGGTGCCGGCAGCAGCAGCGGCGGGCCAGCAACGGCGCACACGCGTGCATACAAGGCGTGACGGCCGGTCAGCGTCGGCACTGCTGTGGTGGCTAACAGCGGTTCTATTTCCTCGTGACGTGAGATGCGAATGGACAAATAGTAAAAGAAACGGAACGCATGGATACCGTCCATTGCTGCAGAGACACGGATGGGGACACGGAAAGGAGACACACAAGCTGCGGCCGGGTGCAACCTGCCACTGCCATGCATGTCGTCCATTTGGATGCCAACTGGGCACTGCCAAGGACAGAGAGCATCTATCATCAGGTGATAAGATCAGATCAGGGTGCTGACACACATGCCATTTTTTTTATAATAGACGCACTCCATCCATTCCAAAATGGCAGCCGTTTGAATCTGTACCTCCCAGCCCCAGATAAAATTTCTCATGCCCTCAATTCCCGATTAGTCTGGCATAGGTGATTGGCTGATTTCTCCAGCAAAGCCTCAGTTTTCACGTAATAAAACCGAGATTCTGTGTGCAGTAGAGAGTAATTAAACCTCTTTCCCTCCGTCGCTTTTTGTTTTGTCTGCAGAGAAGCGTGTTTGTGAGGGAAACACGGTTTTCTAGGACAAACATTTAAAGACAGAGGGAGTAGTATATTAAATCACTGCTCTCATTCATTAAGCGCATCTGGTGTAGTGGTATCATAGTACCCTCCCACGGTACTGACCGGGGTTCGATTCCCCGGATGCGCACTTCTGAATTTTTTGTTCTTGCTTTTTGCAAGCGCCATGGTTTTCACATTTCCTGAGCGGATATTTCCTAGACAATTTCTTTTGTTTCTTTCTTGCAATTTTCTTTTTTCCAAACGCCATGTTTTTTACTTTTCCTGAGCAAACAGAGGCTCACGCCGGGTGTGATGGCCTTTTGCCTTTGCTTTGGTCTAGGGCCAACAACCTGACAACAAAGCGATGGCTTTATCTCAAATATTCAAATTCACCTCAATCAATTATAACAACTTTCATTTAGAGTAAGTATTATAGAAGGCTGTAAGCCGGCTAAATGATGATGTGGAGGAGAGAAAGGAGGAGAGAGAGGAGAAAGCGTCTTTGTAAGCTTACACAATTTGGGCAAAGAACCAAACCAGAAACTAAGTGAGATAGACAAGTAGGTAGTATTATTAATTGGAGAGCTAACTATTGTATGAGGGCTGTTGAGAAGGGTAAGGAACCTTATAGCCGGCTTGTTTAACTGTATTATAATAATTGCTCTTAGGGGATACAGTTTTGCTAGTAAGGCTCGATACACTGATGACTTAGAGCACTCACAATGCAGACTCTACCATGGTTTCTATCCTCATTTATTATCCATCTATTTATTGCTTTTTACTGAGTGGTGAGTAATTATACAGTCACTGAGATCAATACACTCAACTGCTGGTGATAATGAGGCGGACAAATTTGCTAGTATAGCTCTTAAACAGATTTCCATTGCAGATACTGAAAAGTGGACATAGCACCTTATAGGCCAATGAATAAGTGACGGCACATTAAAGTAATCATGGACTGGATGATTTGAAGAGTAAAAGCATCAAACTTGCAACCTAGAATCTTAATCCAGAATCTCACCCACCTGATCAACAAGCATATGAATAGGAAACCCCTTTGCAACCTGCAGGAACTGAGCTATCTAATCATTGACTAAGCAATCTTGAGGTTGGAGATAGCTTGAAGGGTTACAGATTCAATCCTTTTCCAGAGAAATAACAAAGTAAATCAAGGCTGTGACAGGAAAGGCTCATCAATCGTATGGGCAAAAACACTGGTTTGTGAACTGCGTTTTGTGTATTACATTCAGAGCACACTTGCACGTGATGGAACCAAATAAAGCCCTCCTATGGTTTATGGTGGAGGGTGAGACAAGTAAATGTATCACAGCGACAAAAAGTGAGAGTGTAAGTATGTCCATTTATCAGGGCTGCCAGACTAAAAGACTGAACACCGTCTTTTGGCATAAACGTAGCAATATCTTCGACAATGCAACTCAAATTAAAGTTCGCTTCACATACATACACAAATAACTGCTGCTGATTTCTTCAGCAGAACTCTAAAATGTTGAAGCACTAGTACAGTTCCACATCAAGACTTACTCTGCATGATAAATTTAGTGCAATCTAGAAGCTATAATCTAAACTATATACACCCAAGTAATCTTATGAAAGAAACTACTCAGTGTCCATTGATACGCATACACACGGAGCCTTGAACAGGACTTAACATTCCTAGTCCATTCATCCTGCGTTCCAATTGGTTTTTGAAGTCTATTGACACATTCCTTCAATCAACCGGGCTATATCTGTGCTGTGAAATTTCCTCACGCTATAAATGGCTTACTATCGAATGCCAAAGCAACCATTCTAAACGGTTATTTTCTACAAACTACTTCGGTTGATCAATTCCGCATCATCTGCAAGTAATCTGATCCAAAACCCCCGATTGGATTTACCCAGAAGACACCATCTATGAGCACGAGCAAAGATGAAATCTGGTGCCATCAATCATCACACATCTCATAATCATCAATTAATCATTCCCACTGATGGAATTTGCAGATCCTGCCGAGAAATACACCAGAAATATAGGTAACAGTAACAGCAGCAAGAACCATTTCCCACTGATGGAGTTTGCAGATCCTGCCCAGATGCAGTCCCACACAGTGCACCGTGATATAGCATTCTGGAAATTCACGTATGTTGTTGACATAGCATCTTGATGGATCTCTTGAACTATTTGATCCAAATAGCAACGGAAACTATCTAGGGCTTGATGACGTTTATACCATTCTGTCATTTCTGTGAACTGCCCAAACACGGGAAATAAATTGAAAAAACAATGAAGGCCAAACAAATAGACTGACTAGTGGTTACTGATTTTTAAAGATCTGACTAGTGTTACTGAGTAAACAAAAGTAAATGATAGGCCAAGAATTTGCGATGGAAGAAAAAAATTAAGAAATGCAGTAGTAGTTGACATAAGGTAATTAAAAAGATGAACAAAACAGAAATGGAATGGTAGTCGCAAACCTTATACTGATAGAATGAGTGAAGTAATAAGTATCAGCAGTTCAGATAGAAAACTTACGGCTCGTCTAAAAGTGGCGACAATATCTTGACTTGTTCTTCGAGGATGTTCCAATGAGAGCGTGGGGCGGTTTGGAAGTGTCGCGATGGCCTCTATTATAACGCTATCAATTGCATAGCCACAAACAAAGACCTCCACCTTGGTTAGGGCGGACAGGTGCTGGATACCAAGATCAGAAGCATCATTCACGCACTCCTCCCTATGTGCATTCAATTTAAGCTTGAGGGTCTCGAGCTTAGGCATTGACCCCTCCTCAAACTCCACTGCAGTCCCGCAATAAGTTATTTTCAGTTCAAAATATTTCAAACTTCTGAACCCCAACCCACGAATGAAGATCCATCCATTTCTGCCGTAATAAGTTTCCAGTTTCAGAAAAGCCAAAGCGGGTATTGCTCCAAGGAAATCAGTATCCTCTTGCTCCATACGGTACATTTGGAGGTCTAATTTCCTGAGATTCACCATCAAACTAATCCAAGTTGGAATCTTGTCAATGTAATAGCTCCAGATGCAGATGCTCTGTAACCTATCAGGATTAGCAGGGGGAAGGATTCAAGCGACAATAGGTTCGAAACTTTAAGTTCAGCGGTGTATTGGATACATAGATGATGAAGATTGAACGAAGACAACAAATTTTTGATGAATTCTTTAACCTCTTCAGCTCC
>JADLZK010001617.1:0-68503 GCA_015847255.1 Hyparrhenia diplandra | reverse complement strand
TGCAGCCATGGAGGCGCGGAGTACTAGCCAGCTTTTTATCTCGCCGAGCAGGAAAGACACAGCATACTCCCTCCGTATGATGATTAAAAGATGTTTTGGAAAACGTTTGATTAAACATTAGGAACATAAATCATGAATAATTTTTAAGTGGATTAAATTTAAAAATATGAAAATCATATCAATTTGCCTTTGAAAATTACTTTCCAATAAATATTTTTATAGAAAAAAGAGTCAATGTTGTGCTTTGGAGACCATATCGCTGTCCTAAACGTTTTCTAATAGTGATACGGAGGGAGTATAAAAACAAGGAGGAAGTAGTACATCTTGAAATTGTATAGTTTATTTTGGTTGTAATTGTATATTTTATTTGGTTGTAATTGTATATTTTATTTGGTTGTAACTCTCCTTAAAAACTATTTTTGTTTGTAATTGAGGAGTAGTACATCTAGTAATTGTGTGCTTTATTTGGTTATAATTGTGTTTAAAAACCATTTTTTTAGTTGTAATGTTTTATTTGGTTATACTCCCTCTCCGGTTTTTAGGTCGTAAAAGTATGTCTTATTGTTCTCTATAGGTTTGGTGGAAGAGCTCACACAGTTGATACGCCTCGATGCTCAAGTTCAAGTCTGGACGTGAGAAGCATTGGCTGATCGGTTGATGTGCATACCAGAGAGGTACTGTAGAGACATGAAGGGAGAATCGATCGATGCATTATTTAATCTTGTCCTCGGCGCCTCGATGATGCTCAAGTTCAAAAGTCTTTTAGGCTGTGTTTAGTACCTGGAATTCGCACTGTAGTACTGAATTTGGTGATCGTGAAGATCTTTCGTTTGTTTGTGATAAATATTATCCTACTATGACTTAACTAGGCTCAAAAGATTCGTCTCCGCAGTACATTCAAACTGTCCAATTAGTTATTTTGTTTACCTACATTTCATACTCATTACATGTGTCTTTTGGCACATTTAATGATTCGATGATGGGAAATTCAAACGATTTGATGGGAACTTCAAGGTGCGAACACAGCCTTAATCTTCTGCTCGGGCGTGCGGCTCGCTAAGCAGCTTTCCATGTGCCTGTGCCCGCCGCATGTTTTGTATTCTCGCCTGCCCGCCACTGCCCACCCTCAAATGCGGCATGCATCTGGAAAACATTACTTTGGCCTTTGGCCTTGTTTAGTTGGTGAAAAATTTTGGCCTTGTTTAGTTGGTGAAAAATTTTGGGTTCGGTTACTGTAGCACTTTTCGTTTTTGTATTTGGTAATTATTATCCCACTATGTACTAACTAGGCTTAAAAAGATTCGACTCGCACTTTACGGCTAAAAAGCTGGGTAATTAGTTATTTTATTTACCTACATTTAATACTCCGGCGGGCTCTCGTGGCACTTTTGGGTTGCTTTTTGCAATCTAAAATGTGCTCAAAGGCCGCCTTAAACTCCCGCACTCTCAAGATGGCTCGCTTTTCTAGAACTATTCGGCGGTGCTGCGAGGTAGGCACATCCTGAGGCAACTTTGGTGTGTACTTGAATATCTGGTTTGTAAATGACTTGGTTTAAATTATTATGGTTTGTATTAACTTGATAAATGAGAATGATCTCATTGTAAGAGTAGGTATAATAATAGGTTTGTAAGCGAAAGCTAGTCAAAGATTTTTTTACGACATGGACGAGAGAAGGGAGAAGAGAGAGGAGAGCTTGGCTCCTATGCAAGCACCAAGCCGAGCATGGATGCATATGCAAAAGTGGATCCTAAAAGAGATGTATGTGAGGAGAAATAGGGAAGAAAATGAAAACATGTAATAATAAAAAATATTTGGTGACAAATAGAAGACTAACTATTGTATATCTTAGCTCTTATAACTTGACTTATAGCCAAGTACTTGGGTCTATTATTGACCTTGCTCTAATATACAAGTTTCATTCTTATTTTGAAACATATGTATAGTTTAGGGACATACAAGTAGCATGTAATATGTATAATGAGAAACTATTTGTAATGAAAAAGAATTGAATGGAAAAGAAACCATGAAAGAAAAGAAAAAAGAAAAAGGGAAATAAAAAGGAAAAGAGACCTCTAGTGCGGTTGGTTTTACCCACCGACTAAAGGTGCCCGCCTCGGGTTCGGCCCGGAGGCCCCTTGTTACCAACCGGGACTAAAAAGCCCCGTTCACTCCCATGTCCCCGATCCGCCGGGACTAGAGCTAGTCCCGGCTGGGAAACCGGGACTAAATCCCTTTTCCAACCGGGATTGTAGCTTAGTTCTACACTAGTGATGGAAAGTGCCAGTGGATTACCACCCGCACCATGGACAAAGCTGCGCAGAACTTACCAAAGGAGGTTCTCTCGTTAGCAGGGGTTACCGGGGGCTTGGTGCATCTGGGTCCACCATGACCTAGAACGCGATAAATGGAACTAGGTTAGCCAATCTAGATACTAATTAATAAGGAATCAGGTCTCCAATTGACATATTCTCTTTGATATATCCTGAACTAGGTCAACTAATAGTATAGATATATATTATAGCCAAGATATGAAACTTGTGCCAAATAAAAGGAGAAACCAAGAATCTACAGATTATCATCACAAGAAACAAGAAATAACCAATAAAATGTAATGACAATGACACACTTACAAGTGTGTAGAGGGTCCTCATGTCACGGCCACTGATGTGGACCCTTGGCTCATTCATCACTCGAGATGGCTTAAGCTCGGAAGCATTTGTCATCTCCTTATTGTTATAGAACACCCTCATTGACGCAGTTGTGATGAAGGGATCCACAATATCCCCACAACACGCCCGACGACCAATGGGTCCCTAGACATATTGAACAGGGTATGATTTAATTTGGGCAAAAGGACTGCTAGTGCTTGTACGTTGAGCTTGGTTAGGATAGATATTATGAGAGCTCAAATATATGTGGTTTGTACTGTGAGAGGGATGATGGAACGGAAGAGACCTATTTATAGAGAGAGAGCTCGATAGATGATGATCAAGAGACGGTCTTCGTCTCTGGAATCTGCTTTGGCGCGAATGATAATTGATCAAGAAGTTGTGAGACTCCTTCTCCATACATCGATCCTTTTAATTTAATTTAGGGCCAGTGGAGGCAAAGACCATTCATTTGCTCTCTTGTCTAGTGCTGGTGAATATAATCTTCTGTCAACCGTGCCGTTTATATTATACCATATTCTCTAAATCTGTACCCATTTTATGCATACCGGGGTTATTAAAACCCATGCGACTCCACTTCAACCACAGAATTTAGAAGCCTCGGTGGCCCTTGTATGGCTGGACACCTGTCTCGGCCTCTCTTGCAGAAAAGGCCTCCGAAATCTTCAGAACCGCCCCTTTAACCGCAGCGCGCCCGCGGGGTCGCAGCCTATCTTAATAAAAACGCCCGCAGGCATTCGCTGCTGGTGGGGGTCCTCGGCGTTGATGACGGACGGCCCCTACTGCGATCGATTGGGCCCGTTGTCAGGGGGAGCAGGCGCGTTGTCGACCTCCCTCGCTGGCCCGATCTCCTCACCACGCGCCCGGCGCCGCCGCCTTCGCTCGCTGGCTCTTCGACCCTCGATAGGACGAGGGCGATAGGGGGATAGGTCCCCGAAAATGCATCCACCTGCCCTTTTCGATTACAGACGCGCGTCGTCCGGACGGCGGCGCTCGTCGCGCGCCATACCAGCGTCCGCGCCGGGCGTGCCTCTGCGGATAACGCCGATGTACCCGATGAACAGTGCACGGAGGCCCTGCGCCATCCCTCTCACCAATACCATCCTCTGTACGGCGAGCTGCTGGTGAGTCGTTCCTTCCCTTTTTCTACCCGACCAGCTGAGGGCCTAGCTGTCTCTCCTTATACCCGATCCGAACCCTGACCTCTCCTGTTTCTCTCTGTTCATCAGCCGGACCCCGACGATTCCAACACTCCGCCTTGATTTATATGCGTGCTTACCTATTGCCTCTTGTGCTGATCGTACTGGTTTCTTGTTGTGTAATCTCGTGTTGTGTGTTGTGCCTCTAGCTGATGAGCTATCCAGGAGATGCCCCTGAGCCCCTGGGAGTCTCACCTTCTTCCTTGGGTGCATCCTGAGAGGAGGTCTTCAGTCTCTTTCTTGTGTACGTATTCTGTATAGGAATCGTCTTAATTTGCTTTGCTTTGCCAGCAACGTCCAGGAGTTATCTTTTGTGGGAAGATGTCTCCTTCCCAGTCTCATGGACAAAGTTGTGGTTTAAGTAGGCTTAATTGTTTGCAGGTTTTTCCTGCTGATTTGCTTCTTAATTATGGGCTTAGATAACGTGTGCTCCCAATATACTTATTTGGTCCTTGTTTTTTATGGTTCGCAGTAGGCTTACATGCAGTGTTGGCTTGCCAACTTTCATGTGCAGAGCTAGGTTGACATTCGGCTTCCTTTCTTTATCACAGGGGCAGAGGCACCGGGACCCCTGTCTTTAGGTATTATAGTTGTTTCTGATTTCAACCCGCTATCTGTTGATTGAGCTTTGTCTTGATTTAGCGATTTCTTGCTGTGCTTTGTGATTGGGTGGTGTTAGGATAGCATACCTTTTGGGGCTTGGGCTTTCCCTTGGCAGATTGATGGCCATACTATTGTTTTCTTTTGCTGATCCAAACTTAAATAAAATGCTTGCAGCATAATGGCCAGGGTCGTTTATTTTCCTAGATGTTGTGGGTGTTTGTTTTGAATATCGCTTTTGACCAGTGAAAAAATAAATAAAAAAAGGATAACATGTACTTGATTTGTTTGGTTAGTGTACTCGATGGGCAAACTAAAGTGAAGGTTTATTTGCTGAATCAGGTTATGTAGAGTTTTCTGTGTATTGCATTGGCAGACAGAAGTGTTGTTTAAAAAAATGATAGCATGTGCTTTTTATTGATTTTAACAATGGATTGGCAGAACCATAGATGAATTGGTCAGCGTACCCTAAAGAATCTGCCAATCTGAATCAGTATATAAAGTGTTGTGTTGCTATTGTAGCAGTAGTATTTCCAGGACAGACATGCCCCCGGTATAGCTTACCTGTAGGTAAACAGGGTACGAAAACAGAGCACCGTGACTGCATTATGTATGAAGAAAGCCTTTTTTTAGTAGCCTTTTTCTGTTCAGTTGCTAGGTTAGACCTAACATATGTGCTAGGTACTGCAGATGTTCATTAAAAAGCGAGATTCGTTTTCATATTGTGTGATCTTGTGCTGTGCCCTGTGCCTGTAGCTGAGTGTGTCACCAAATGTAATATTGCTTCCCCAGCAATATGCATTCTTATGTGTAGTGTAAGGAGTACTTTACTTTATTCACTGTGATGATGGGATTCAGCAAACATAGCTTACTGGGTTCAGCAAAAGGACCTTGCTTTATTCAGCTGTCTATTTTAGCATCCAGTAAAAGATCCAAGGCACCCCCAAAGATATATTGTAGAAAAAATCTATTAAACTATCACCGAAATTATGGCCGAATTCTTGGTGTTTTCAGGCAGCACCGATAAAAGAGAACCATCTATAACTGTTTCTCTTTTGTTCGTTATCTGTTTTTTTTATTTCACGTGAAAATAGATAATTGTGCCTGGCCTAGGCTTACTGGAACATCTATTAATTGCGCTTATGTATCTTGTAGGGAAGGCTGCAGGCTCTGGTGCTGTTCTGTGGAGGTCTGAGCTGCTGCCACTTCTCCGGTGTGCATTTGTTACACGTTTCAGCTGTAAGTCCACTGTCTATGCTTGATAGGCATGGTCTTATGATGTTCATAATGTTATAGGGCTTTCATACTTGTGTGTTTTACTTCCAGTTTCCTCTGTTGATTAGCGGTTTGTTTTTTTGGACCTGTCTATTGTGTTCTGAAGGCCTTTCTGGATTTAGCTTTATATAAGCAGATACTGTTGTGGTCCATTCTCTGCTACTATAATCTTATTAGGTTTCTAGCTGTTAAAGAATAGGCGGCCGGGGGTGTGTTTGTTTGTTTGTGTGTGTGGGGGGGTGGGGGTTGAAAGTAACAAACTAGGTGTGCTCTTACACTTACCTACTTTGGCTATTTCCTAATTTCTTCTCTCGGTCCGAACGCCTCTCTTCTATACTTCTTTCCCTTGCTTCGCCCTAGCTGTATTGACTTTGCATATCTATTCTTGGGCTTGACATAGATGGCGCTATGGCAAGGGGGACTATTGCTCTCTATGGCCTACTCTATTAGGGAGGATATGTCTGTTTGCAACATGTGTTGTGCATACCGACTACTGCTGTAGTTATGATTCGTGTTACGGTAGTGCCTTATTTTCTATACTGGTATGTCCCCAATATTAGTTGTTACTTCGTGGCGTTGTGCAGTGTGTGCCTTCATGGCTGGTCCTTCGTGTGAGAGGGTGGTACGTTGTCGTCAAAAATGCCAGAGAAGACGTGTCGCTGTAGCGCGAGGTCTGTGTTATCCTCCTGAGAGGTTGTGGCGGCCAGGCGCGTTGGTGGTGATCGCGTTCATCGCGCCACTCTGCCGCGCCTCGGGAAGACTGGGAAGGTCTCACCTTTCAACCCGGAGAGCAAGTCGAGGACTTTGCGCTGCTCCTCACCAGCCTGATGGAGCAGATGGCGCGCGGCGGCGACCCACCGACCTCAACGAAGAGCATGCCGTGGAGAAGTTTCTCCGGTGCATGCGAAGAGGTGTGAGCAGCTCGTTCTCTCCGCCGAGACCCTCCTCGACTTCAGGCAGCTCTCCGCCGAGGGCGTCACCGGTCGGCTCAAGGCGGTCGGGACCGCGGCCGGGTCCGGAGTCCGAGTCTGCGCCGTCGGGGGCAAGTTGTTGTACACTGCCGCCATTGGTGGCGCCTTTGACAAGAAGAGGAGGCCGCTGGGTCATCCAAGGAACGCCAAGATCGTCGGCGTCGTCCCCGTGGAGGCAAGAAATAAGCCTAGGGGCGACCACGATGAAGGCGGCGCCGACCGTGGCGGCGGAACTCATGCGCGGACAAGGGGCGGCGCGCCGGCGGAGTATGCCGGCCGAACCGCGATGACTGCCTCAACTGCAACCGCCGCGGGCATTGGGCCGGGGATTGCCCTCACCAAGGGCGTGATCGTGGCCTTGGTGAACGTCGCGAAGCGGTGAGGCCCCCCTCTGGCGCCGGCATCGCGTCGATCATTTGGGCGTGGAGGAGGCTGCGTGGCCTAGGCTTCAACCTTTTATATACCGAGTCCACCGACGACCTCGAGCTTAAGGAGCCGCGCGCCCGCGTCATCCTCAACACCACCGATGACGATGAGATGATCTACGGGTGGTACCTCGACAGCGGCGCGAACCACCACATGACCGGCCGTCGCGAGCTCTTCCACCGACCTCGACCGCAACGCTCGGTGGCACGGTGAGGTTCGGTGGACGCGTCCAAAGGTGGAGATCCATGGCGTCGGGTCCATCGCCTTCAAGGCAAGACCGGCGAGCACAGGGTCTTGGGCAGCCGGACGAGGGCGTCTACTACATCCCCGGGCGTTCCGCAACTCCATCATGAGCCTTGGGCAGCCGGACGAGGGCGGATCAAAGGTGGAGATCAAGCACGACGTCTTGAGGATCCGGGATCAACGCGGCCGCCTTCTGTTCAAAGTTCGGCGTAGCGCCAACCGCCTCTACATCCTCCATCTCGACGCGGCCAAGTCGCTGCCTCGCCCGCCGCGCAAGGATGATGAAGCATGGCGGCGGCACGAGCGCTTCTGACCATCTTCGCCGATGCGCTGCCGCACAAGCTTCGGCAAGGACATGGTGCGTGGGCTGCGGCGATCAAGCATGTTGGGCGGTTCTGCGACACCGGCGCCCTTCCCCGCTAAAGCCTAGTACTGCGCCGCGGGAGCCGCTCGAGCTGGTGCACGGCGACCTGTGGGGCGGTGGCGCCGGCGACTCTCGGCCGGCGAACACTACTTCCTGGTCTTTGTGGATGACGCCACCTGCGATGACCAAGTCCACCGCTGCGCGGATGCCATCGGGCACATCTAGGCTGCGGTGGAGAAGACTAATGGTCGGAAGCTCCACGTCTTGTGCACCGGCAATGGTTGGGAGTTCACGCCCGCGAGTTACGCCCGACTACTGCGCCGGCGGCGGCATCAGCGTCACTACTCCGCCCTCTACTGCGCCGCAGCGAGCGGGGTGGTGGAGCGGAGGAACTAGACTGCGGTGGCCATGGTGCGAGCTCGTTGAAGTAGAGAGGCATGCCGGTCAAGTACTGGGGGCGGCGGTGCTCACAGCTGTTCATCTGCTGAACCGTCGCCGACCAAGAGCTTGCAAGGTCAAGAACCCGTCACGGGCGTGAAGAGACGGACGGCCGGCGGCGGTGGCGCATCTTCGAAGTCTTCGGCTGCATCCGCTACCAGGAGCTAAACCAGGTGCGGAAGCTTGATGATCGCAGCCGACCAAGAGTCTTCATCGGGTACACGGAGGGCCCAAGGAATACCGCGTCTGACCGGAGTCCCAACGCGTGCTCGTGTCGCGGCGTGGCGTCATCTTCGACGAGACATGCAAAACGGATCGGAGCAAAAAGCCGACCACACGCAACATGGAAGGCGGAGGAGTTCACCGTCGACTTGGTAGTCCGCGGTGGTCGGGGTGCACAAGGTGCATCTTCGACGGTGGTCGGGACTTCATCATCTTCGACCGGTGACCTCTTCCCGCCACACTCGCGCCCGGGGAGTCCGGGAGCTCCGCGGCGACGCCAACACGATCCCTGCTCCAAGCTACTCCGCGGACCCCTCAGACCACCGCGCAGGGTCGCGACCTCTTCCTTAGGGTCGCCGACCTGCGCCTAGAGGTCGCCGACCTGCATCAAGGTCGCCGACCACTGGACCAGCACCTCCTATCTCTACAACACCACCGCCCACGACCACGCCCCATTCGGTGGCCACGCCCTAGAGGATGATGAGGGGCCGTGCGGATGCCTTCTATGACGGCGAGCCTCTCCGGTACCGCACGGTGGCGAGCATCATCGGTGACAGGGACTCCTCCCGGAGGTGGCACCGCGGGCTGTTAAACTTAGCTGCACGACTCGACTCACGCGGCGAGCCGACCTCATATGCGAGCACGAGGGCGATCGGCATGGCTCGCGGGCGATGCGAAGCAAGAGCTCAAGTCCGTGAAGAATAACGGGACATGGGGGCTGCGTCGACTTGCCGACCGGGCACCGCCCGATCTCATGATGTGGGTCTTCAATTTGAAGAAGGTCGAGAAGGGTGTTGTCACCAAGCACAAAAGCGGTTGGTGGCCGCGGGGCTTAGATCAGCGGGGAGGGCATCGACTCAGACGATGCGTTCGCGCTGGTAGAAGGATGGAATCCGTCGCGTCCTCGCGCTAGCGGCCCAGGAGGGATGGCGGGTGCACCACATGGATGTGAAGTCTGCGTTCCTCAACGGCCTCCTCAAGGAGGAGGTCTACGTGCGGCCGCCTAGCCGCCATTGCTTGGGAGAGGAAGGCAAGGTGTACCACTGCGCAAAGGCGCTCTGGTGAGGCAAGCACCGCGCGCCTGGGGCAGCGAAGCCCCAGGCGCCACCGCAGCGAGATGGGCTTCTAGTAGGCGCGCGCATGAGGTGGCGGTATCGGTGGGGGAAGTGGGCGCCTTTGTCTGCTGGTCGGCGTCTACATCAATGACCTCATTATCGCCGGCGTCGATCGGGAGGTGGAGAAGTTCAAGACGGCCATGAAGGAGAGGTTCGACATGGTGACCTCGGCCACCTTGGCTTCTACCTCGGTCGAGGTGTACCGGGATGCCAAACGGCATCACCCTCCGATCAAGCTCACTACGCCAAGCGGATTCTCGAGCTCGGCGAGATGGTCGGCTGCAATCCCACCCACACGCCGGTGGAGAAGCTCCGATTCGATCATGAGAGCGAGTCGTGAGAGCACGGCGGAGGAGGTGGACTCCACGCACTACCAGGTGGTGAGGGTCGGCAGCCTCCGATTACCTCGTGCATACCGGTCGGACTTGGCGTTCGCCGTCGGGTGCGTGAGCGCTTCATGGAACAGCCCACGGTGGAGCTCTTGTAGGCTGTCAAGCGTGTTCTTCGCTACGTGGCCGGGACCCTGGATTACGGTCTCCACTACAAGAGGGCTCCCGGCACGGCGCGCTTCGTCAGCTACTGTGACAGCGACCTCGCCGGCGACATTGATACAAGCAAGAGCACCCGGTGGGACCATGTTCTTCCTAGGTGATTTGCTTGGTCACCGGCCTTCGATCAAGCGAGAAGGTGGTGGCAATTTGTCAAGGCGTGAGGCCGAGTACATAGCCACCTCCTCTGCGGCTACACAAGCGTTGTGGCTATCTAGGCTGCTCGAGGAGCTGCTGGGCAGAAAGGTGGATGTGGTGGATCTGAAGGTGGATAGCAAGTCTGCTTTGGCCCTGGCCAAGAACCCAGTCTTCTATGACAGAAGCAAGCACATTCAGATCAAGTACCACTTCATCGAGGATTGCTTGGGGGGCGGGAGCATCAAGTCCGACCACATTCTGACTACTGATCAGCTTGCAGACATACTCACCAAGTCGTTGGGCAAGGCCAAGTTCTAGGAGATGCGGAGGAGGCAGATCACTTAGCACTAGGCTTAGGGGGAGATTGACAGCGGTTAAGCCTATTGCTAATGTATCTTACTTTATGCAATTTACTTTTACTGCATTTAGGAGTTGCCTTGGCTTCCAAGTTGGTCGGGAACCTTGGCGACCAAGTAGCCTAAGCATCTTTGCTTTATGCAAAGAATATGCTGGTAGTAGTGGAGTGGTCCTGCTCTATAAAGCAGAGACAAAACCTATAACCGAACATGCTCTTGTAGCCTTGCATTTCGATTTAATCCAAGCGGCCCTACTCAAAAGCTGACCTCCGGGCATTCCACAATCGTGTGATGTCTGGGCAACATTTTGGGCTGATATTTAAGGCTATTGGGCCAGAATTTTTAAGGGGGTATAAGATGTTTCTTGGGGCACGCCTAGGGCTACGGCCCTAGTGGCCCTAGGCCCATATCCGCCACTCGCTGTGGATGAGGTAGGCTATGCATGTTCGTTTCAGTTCAGGTTGTTTTCCTGTGTATTTATCCAAGATTAGCTTGTTACAAGACTATATTATGTGTAGAATGACATGAGGACAGCCCTTGCTTTAACCTCAGCGACAGCTACTCCAAATCCTACCGATACTCCAACAACGCATCAGATTTCACCTACACCTAAGGTAAAGACCTCACCCATACATCCGTGCCTTTCCAGCCTACCTGTTTACTAACATCTCTTGGATTGTGCTCCCTACAGGCTGCTGTTAGCTCTAACAGTAACATAGATATTCCTGACAACACTAAAAACAAGACAGTGAAAAGTGTGACTAAGAAAAGGTTAGCCCTGCTGAAAACTATTTTTATACATTTGCATGCCTATCACATGGTATCCTTATATGTATGCATGTGGCTGTTTACTTCTAGGACTCGTCCATCGTCCAAAAGAGCTGCGAAGAAACTTTTCACAGATGAAGATACCACAGATGACAATGGTGATGGGTGTGCGGATGGTGCTGCTGTTGCTGCAGAGCCTAGGTACCTCCTTGCTTCTGTTTATTACTCTGTGTTTATGTTTTCTTGCTACACTTAATAGGCAGATTTACATTAACTCATCTAATCTACAATACTTGAACTAATCATAGAGAAGAATTCCATATCTATAACTTGTGCCGACAGTTGCATGATATAGCTAATATTAGCATCCTGCAGTCACATAGTGATACAGGCGCAAACAGTTTTGGTTCCTAAAGATTGACATCTATTAAATATAAGTCGAAAGTTATTGACCTTACATGTATATCTGAATTCACTTGGTTTCTCCCCCAGACTCACGCTTAGGTTAGTTGAAACTTGTTGACCTTACATGTGTATATGATTTTCTTGGTCCCTCTAAACATCATGCCTCATGACCTCTTCTGTTACAGTGCAGCAACTGAAGATAACTGAGCAGCGAAGGAAGGTCAAGGTGCTTTTGCCATTACCGGTTGCAGCGAAGTGCTCATTGACGTGTATTGAGACCTCATTTGCAACTGATGTTCACCTCTCTTTTAGTTTGTCTGTAGCTTTATATATCTACTCTAATGATCACCGTGTATTTGGATCGGCATTCTATGCTACTGACTATAGTGTTCGGTAGCCGTGAATTCCGATCATGAACTGTAATGGATTGGGTATGTAATGTATGGCCGGATAGAACCATAATGGCTACGGTAGCCATGCATGTAGTGATGGATCGTGTAATCTATGGCTGAATAGAACCATAACGGCTGCGATGGCCATACAGCTCATGTTTTGTGAATGCTCTATCATTTGTGCTAGGTATTAGATGATATGATACCTTGCTCTTTTTCTGTGAAAATATTGGTGATAATTCATATCTTACACGTTTCTATTGATCATAAATTGTTTTTTCTCAAATCATTGTAGGGCGCCGGAAGGGAGCCTGATGTTGTAGTAAAGTTCACTCACTTTTGACCTAGGTCCCATCAAGCACGATTGGCATGTGCTAACTGAGCTAGGCTAGCACAGAGAGAGTGGAGTTCTAATTATCTCACAAGTACGTAAGCCACAAGGTGGTAGCGTACCTTTAGGCACAATATTATTTTTTTGGAGGCCCTTTAGGCACAATATTATTGCTTTTGTGTTTAATTCATGGTGACATCAAAGACGTGACTCCAATTCCCAACATGACATTCTCTTTTTCTCATACTTTTCTCTTATAATGGGTCATGGCATTGGATTCTGCACTGCATGCATGTAAAGCAGCTATGTAGAAAACGAGAACAACGGTGTAGCTGGGATGAGGATGAGCATGTCATTTGAAGGAATTAGATGGGAGAACAGTCGAGAGCGAGGATGTAACAACCCTAAAAATTCAAACTCCAAAAATTTGAACCAACAAATTTTTTTCAAAATAACCCATGTATGATGAGTGACATATAGGAAAACCCTCCTAGAGTGCACAAGTAGATCCCATCATATTATGAATTGAGCATTTGCATTTTAATTCAATGTATGATTTGGATTTTTATTAGATTTTATGTATTGCTAATAAAATCAAATGTCAATTGTTTATAATAAAGTCTTGTGTGTTGCTACCCTTGGCAATGGATCCCTAAACCCTAAGTGACCCTAGTGGACTTCCAAATAGGAGGTAAACAAGCTTGGCAACACTTGTAAACCAATTTAGGGACCCATGGCTTGAAGAAGAATAGAAATGGAACTAGAAAGACGCGGCGTTGCCGCTACCGTCGGCATTTAATGTCGAACTTTTATTTTGCTGGTAGGTGCAACCCCAATGTATATAGGAAAAAATATGTGGTAAATTTTCTTTTATGTGCGTGGAGTGCATACTATTTTGAGCCGGTTTGGTCATCTGTTTATGTTGTGACAACTTGTTTGTTACTTCTTTTGTATTAAGGAATGATGTATAATTTGAGAATTTGGTTGTTGATTATCTGTTGCTATCAAAGTTGGTCATTACTATCTTTGTTGACTTTATATTGATAACATAAAAAAAGTGAAGTAATTTGGAGTGATGCCTATTTTTGTTATAATGATTATTATATGAACTTCAAATGGTAGAGCTCATAAGTGATGGTGTATTTTTTAAAATTATTGTATAGGTAGATATTTTTTTTTATGTTGTCACCTGTATGTAGCTTTTGTGTACAGTAGCTCTACTCTAACACGTGAGAGAGAGGCAATAGCCAGCAGGCGATGCTTGCGCGAGTGAGAAACGCCTGCCGCTTTATCGATAGAGAGGCGTCTTTGGAGAACTCAACTGAAGGAGATACTAGGAAGGCTGGAGAGACGTTCCCGGTATTTTCCGTAAGTGGATCGTCTTTGTTAGTCGGCCATTGAATATCTACCGTAGAAATCTAATCCAACATCTCATAGAGTGGGACCACTTGTGTACAAGCTTGGATCAATTGTTGATTAAATCTTTTACTAGGGAAGCTGTTTATCATTTTGAGCCGGTTTGATTATGCGTTTATGTTGTGATGAACTGTTGGTTGTTTTTTTTACACAATTGTGTATAATTTGGAGATTTGGGTATTGTATGTTTTAGCGATGATAGTAGGTGTGACCGATGTATATATAGGAAAAATATGTTGTAACTTTGTGCAGTGTGAAGTGTGTACCATTTTGAGTTAGTTTGGTCATACGTTTATGTTGCCGCTGCGAACTCGTAGAGTGGGACCAGTTTTGTATAAACTTGATCAATTGTTGATTAATCTTTTACCGGGGAGGGTGTTTACCATTTTTAGCCATTTTTTGTTGGCATTCAATTGTACGCTATGGGATTTGTAGGCTATAGAGTTAAAATTACTTTAGTTTTTTTTTAGAAGAATTACGGGATTGGGAGTTAGGATGGATGAAAACGCGAATGAGAGGAATGTTAATATTATTTTGGATTTTTAGGTGATGAAGAGGGTTTTATTTTGGATTTTTTTTTGGGAGGAATTACGGGATTTAGAGTTAGGATGGATAGATATAAACTTCCTAAATTTATCAAAAAATACTGAACTAGAGGAATCTAGAAATTGTATTGGATTTTTTTTTGGATGATGAAGAAGAGGCGTAAAATATTTAGGTACGGTCTAGTTTGGTTCTAGTTTATTTATGAATTCTCCTTAAATTTATCTAAAACGCGAATGAGAGGAATGTAGGATGGATAAGATATAAACTTCATAAATTTATCGGTGAAATACAAAACGAGAGGAATTTATAAATTGTATTGGATTTTTTTTTTTGATGATCAAAAAGAGGCGGAAAATATTTAGGTACGTTCTAGTTTGGTTCTAGTTTATTTATGAATTTTGTGGAATTTTCTACGAAGGAGAAGGGCTTTCTTTCATCTTACGGGTACGTTTCTCGTATGTGCATAGCAAAGATGCGTGAACAGTGGATTTAATAGTATTTTTTTTAAGGGTACGTTTCCGTGTGCGCGTAGCAAAGATTCGTCAACAGTGATAAACAGTAGATGCACAGTGACCACGAAAGCGATTTTTCACGTGATTCGAGCCGTCCGATCGAGATCCAACGGCTGGAGACTTTGGAGGCGACGTGGCCAGCTCCATCGCCCGATCCTTGGCTCCGGTTTAGAAGTGTAGAGATTGGAAAAAGACTTAGGAAATAGAGGAAAATGGAAAAGGGCATTTGGCCTATGACCAGCCAGCTAACCCAGCTAGCCCAGCCACCCGGCCTGCCCTGCCCTGCGCTCGCGCCCGGCCCAGCAAACTCAGCCGGCCCAGCACCGCAGCAGCTGCCCTCCTCGGCGAGCAGGCTGACTAGCGGACCCGCCTGTCGGCGCTTCTGCCTGTGCTGCACCAAAGCCGCCGCAGCCCCGCTCCCTCGTTGACCCACTGGCCCCGCTTGACAGCGAGCCGCCCTTCCCCGCGTTGCGCCAAGCCGCATCGCCTTGCCTGCCCTTCCACCAGATGCTGACGAGAGGTCCCTAAACATGATGTCCCCGATTCTCCAATTCCACACTTGCCGTCGTTCACTACGGATTGAGCGAACGACCCGCATGCGTGATGGCGGTCCACCCTCCTTCCGCGCTCTCTTTTTCAGGCTCCTGACATCACTCTAAAAAGGCAAATCATTTATTTCAAATTACTATAACTTTCAAACGGTGTATCCATTTTTTATTTCTGTCTGCATATGTGTGCTCAACGTGATGAGGTGAATAAAACTAAATCTCGCTTGGATATGTTTTCAAGATTTTTTTTTACTACAATTTTACGTGTATTAACTTATATATATAATTTATACATAAAAGTTTTGTGTATTATTTTTGTACATCGTAAAAAATTATGCTCATAAGTTGGTTTCACAAAATATTATACATAAAAAAGTTCTGTACATAATTTTGTCACGTAATAATCTAAAACTCCTATATAGGAGACTCCTACTATTCACCCTGGGGAATTCTCGCGCGATTGGTTCTAAGTGATAACTGAAATTGAAACTGAATCGTAGCTTTGCGCGTCGGTAACTGAAATAGCAAAGCCACCTACAAGAGCGGACTTTTCTCCGGCCCACCTTTTCGTCGCGTATACTGTCGCGCGGCCGCGCCCCCACCCAGTCCCGTCTCCCGCAACGCGCAGATGCCCGCGACCTCTTCCCCTACCTCACGCCCACCCCGCGTCGTCCCATCCAATCGAGGCCGCCACTCGCCTCAACCACCCCCAGCCCCCTCGCCTCCCCGCCGCCACCCCCCTCGCCTGTCTCCATAAAGCTCTCGTCGCCCTCTCTCCGCGCCATCCCTGCCTAAGGTGCCCGGAGTCGCCAGCGGGAGCTCCGCAACCGTCCATGGTCGCCCCTCCCTGCGCCGTCCATGTCCAAGGTGAGGAGAGGAAACGGTTCCCCTTGCTCCCCTCTCTGTTTTGCTCCTATTCCCAGCCGCCGCCATGCCCGATGTCGCCAACGGGAGCTCCGCCGGTTGCCCAGGCTGGCTTCTCTCCTCTTCGCCCGCCGCCGTTCGTGTCGTCCCTGCCCAGGTGAGGTGACGAATCGGTTCCCGAGACTCCGCTTCCTGCGCCGCCCTCCTCAGCCTTCCCATCCCTACCATCGCAGGTCAACGAACTGGTGATTCGCATGGGTTCGCGTTCGTGAGGTACAGGTACGAGGACGAGGCACGGAAGGCAGTTGATAGGCTCGAAGCACGTCGCCATCTGAAGCCTTCCCTGCGACCTCTGCCGCGGAACCGGCCCGCCTTGGCTCCTAGAACGGCCGCCGCGGCGTAGCCCCATGGCACCGCCACCTCGCTTCCCGGTTATCTTCCTCGAGGTGTTCGTCCTTCCTACCCGTGCAGCGCCGGCGGCCGCACCATCGCGTACGCTCACCTCCCCCGTCAGATGGCATCGCGTGCGCGACGGCGGCGTGGCATAGCCGCACAACCACGCCCCGACTGTGGCTGCATCCCGATTCGTGCAACGCCTCTACCTTGTCGAGGTACATCTACGCCTGAGCTCCTGCTTCCCCCGCTGTTCAGTTGCTAGATCCCCTCCAATTTGCAATAAACGTCATGACGTGCTGATTCTCTCCCACTGAATCGGAGTTTCAGCACAGGAAATGAGCCACAACCTGATGGCCAATTACTGTCAAAAAGACAACCTGATGGCCAAGGTTTGTTGCCTTTGTTGGCCGCACAAAATTAAAAAGACCTGGATAGCTGGAAGTTTACCGCTGGAAAAATCTCAACGGAAACCTTATTTATGCAGGTAGCAGCTTCGTCCTGATCTAAAATTGTCTGTGCATATAGCCTGAATTTGTAATATTGCTTTCAGTTCTTCTCTCAGTGTCCTGAATGATCTCAGCCTAATACATATAGGTTTGCAATAGGAATTTCAGCTTCAAAAAATCTCAATGGAACGCTAATTCATGCAGGTAGCAGCTACGATCTGATCTGAAATTTTGTTCAGAGCCTGAATTCCCAGGTAAGATTGCATACATTGACATGCTTAATTCGGACAAACCTCCATACTGCTATCTGATGGACGTATTATGATACAGATTTTATTCCCTTTTTTTTAGATCACGCCTCAGGCACGTTTTCCATACAAATTTTATTCCTGTGCATTATTTCTTACTGATTCGAGCGTTACACCAATGAATAGCTGTTGCTTCTCTCCTACTGGTGCTTGGTGCAGGTGATGAAAAATATATTTTTTGGCTGAATATCCTCTGCGAGAAGGAGCTCCCATGTAGCTTGGGAAATATAGAATGCAATGCAACACAACTCCTTCTGTAGCAGGTAAAAAATTTTCCATCCATGGATGGTGAGTTTAGTTTGAGGTTCTCACCTGTGGAAATCAGTGTACTCCATGTGTGGTTTCAGATTGCATAGTTATTCACCTGTGCTGTGTTTTATTTGCATGGAGATTGGTAGACGGGAGGGAGATCATGGTGCAGTTTGCCAAGTATGGCCCAAATGCTGCACGGATGTAAGACATCACTTTTCCCTGCTTTTGTGGCTGTTCATGAGATCTTCAATGATTAATTTAGTTTGCGTGCTCCATTTTCAATCACTCTCTATACATTTCAGTTCGCTTTACATTATTCATGGTCAACCGAAGCGTGTGCTAGACAAGCCTTGGCAAATGTGTCTGCATTACTTAGCCCTCGAGGCATTTTTATTGGGACAATGCTTGATACCAATGTCATTATCAAAAGGCTCCGAGAATGTATGTTGCTGTAAACAACCATTGTCATCTTAGATTGTTTAATCACTGTATTTGCTGGAAGCTGTGTGACAAGTATATAAACTCTTCTGCTATGGTCAGCTGAAGGGTTGGAATTTGAACAATGTTTACTGGATTTTTTGGCGAGGAGTACGTTGAAAAGGTAAAATTTGCTAAGATGTTTATAATATTTCCCCTTTTTTTGTTATAGTAACTCATCCATTTGTTTGTTTTGATGATGGTGTAGAAATTCCCTGCATTCAGACCCTTTGGTATCAAGTAGAAGTTTCACTTAGAGGTAACAGTGGGACTACTTCTACTTTTTCGTTAATATATATATGCCTTTTATTTATTTTAGTTAAATATGCTTCTAAAGGATCGTTGATCTTGGCACTAATTTCTAAATATTCTTTTGGACTTAAATATTTGTAGTGGGTATGCACTCAATTAGTTTCTGTTGTCTCATCAAATTAGTAGTTTACTAGATTGGTATTTATGGTAAATTCTTGTGCGACATGCAGGATGCTGTTGAGCCCAGAATGGGGTGTTCCATTCCATCTCTTCAAATTATTAGCAGAGGAGGTATTGGAGATCTATCTTTCTTCAATAGTCTTCTTTTCAACCAATGCCCAGAATGGGTTGTTCCATTCCATCTCAATGGGCTGCTACATATTGTTTGCCAATGTTTCGTAGTCTGAATGTGGTCAGCTTTCCCTCACTTCACTAATATGTAAAATGCAGGTACACTGTCACAAGATGAGTGGGAGGTTTCATATCTCTATCTCGCATTTGTCCTGCGGAAGGTATTGTGCAACTCACGTGTTTTTAATTCTGTTAGCATCAGAACTACATGTCAATTTTTAAGCTAACGCATTCTCCCTCACAGCGAGAGCCACAGCCTACCCAACGAAGGGCCAACAATGCAAACAGAGGGAAGATATTCCTCACCGAGGGTGACATTGAGGTTCTCGGGATATAAGCATGAGTGTACCTAGGAGATATAAGCATGAGTGTACCTAGCTAGGAGATATCGCCTCTAGGAGAGCTTGCTAAATTGGGTGATCCTTGAAACCGGATAAGCCAGGCACTAAAAAGCATGAGTGTACCTAAGAGATATCGCCCTAGGAGATAGTGCCCTAGGAGATAGTGCCTGGCTTTCCTAGGAGATAACTCAGGATATAAGCATGATCCTTGAAACACCCTTTTCTGATTTTTTTTTTTTTTTACATTCACATGTTCCAAAGGGTCCTTTGCCGAATTTTTTTTTTTCTGCTTCATATAAAGTTCTTTCAACATAGCAAATTAAACAACTTCGCACTTTGGTCTTAAAATTAGCTGTAAACTCAATACACTGTTATTTCAACTATCCGTAATAAGCTCATATATCCCTATCGCGCATACATGATATCATGAAAAATTTTTCTTATGATCATTGCATTTTTTTTAATTCCCGCAAAGAACGCTACGGTGAGGTTCCCTAGTAACTTATATGTATAAGTTATGTGTGTAACTTTGTCACGTTGAAGCCATGTGTATAAGTTGCATTTATAAATTATAATGTATAAGTTATGTGTCTAACTTTTGTAACATTCCTTTTTTCTGTTAAAATGGGAAACTTTCTAAAAAAAAAAGTTGCAGAATTTTTTTTCCAAAAATGGAAAGTCGTGAGCCAGCTAAGAATCGTTCGCTTGTTCCCGTTCCACTGAACGTTCGCTAACTAGTGGTGTCGCCCTGGTTCTTATCCAGGTTCTAGTACTTTTATTGCTCATTAGCTCCCTAAACTTGTCCAAATTCTCATCCAAATCTTGATACTTTTGAATTCCAACCCTAGGCCCCTAAAGTTATATTATTGTACCATTGTACGTAGTCCATCCACCTCCACACCATCGTCCTCGATCACCTTTGCTATACTGCACATGACAACCTTACCTGCCTAGCCACTTAGGGTTGCACCATGCTCACCCTGCTACTCCGCACCTACATATGTTGCCACACTAGGCCACACCATGCCACTACGCTGCTATGTTGCGTGCTATAACGATGGCCCTGCCGTTGCCAAGGGAGGTAAGGAATGCCGGTAAAGTGGGGAATTGAGTATGAGGAGATGGTAATAATAAGCATGAGGTCCTGCACGACGAGAGATAGGAAATAGTGAAGTGCTGGTGTCACTACTACAGATTTGCACATCATTGCCGCCATCATCACTGCCGGATTTTAGAAAACCGATAGTGATGTCCAGTTCAAAGCTTGGAAAATCATAAATTTTTAGATTCAGCCAAAACCGATAGTAAAGGTTCACATCACTGTCGGGGTGGTATTGAAAACCGACAATGCTTACTAGTATTGTCGGGGTTGTTACCAGAATCGACGGTGATGCGCGCCTGGACCCGAAAAATAAAATGCAATGGAGTGAACTTAGCCTCAAGTCCAAACTCCAAATCGCTTAAGCCCTGGTAGCCTCGATCCCCGTGCCCTCTCTCTCTTTCTTTACTCATTCTCTCTACCATTCTCTCCCCCCTCCGTATTCTCTCTATCCTTTCTCTCTCCGTTCATCCCTTCCGTGAGGCGGGGCGGTGGTGGCACAATGAGGTGCAAGTGGAATAGAAGCAAGTCAAGAGTAATCGAGGAGGTCCACAAAGGGCAAAAGCTCAATTGATACTTGTGGTAGGGCAAAACGATGAGGGCGGACAAGCCGGCGGGGGTCCATGAAGCTAGGTCTACACATGCAAAGACAATGTGTGGAGAGGGGATGGACGAGATGGTACAACTTAGCGTGTATTTTGAAAGTACCCGGGATCGGGATAAGAACTTGGGGCAAGTTTCGGGAGCTAAGGGCGTGTTTGGCATGGCTCGAGTTTAACTCCGTGCTAGAGCCACCGAACTAGCCAAACACCCTAACTCGAGAACTCCATGGAGCAACCTAAACTCGGAGCTCTAGTGCAAATGGGCTGAGTTTTGGAGCACCTCCTTTCTTTGCTCCAGAACCCGTCAATTTGAAACTAGACATGGAGTTGGTGGGTAATTACCCACCAATGCCATCGATAAGTAGAACATAACGATTCGTTCTCTTATGTTTCATCGAGAGACTTCGACCCACGACTCCCTTCCGCCAAGCGCCTCCCGCCCATGAGCTCCTCCCCGTCGCCCCGCCCCTCGTCGGCCCTCTGTTTGCCTCCCCTACCGGCGAACCCCCCCCCCCTCTCTTCCCTACTGCCGGCGAGCCCTTCCCCCTCTCTTCCCCAGCTTCTTGGATCCGCCCCGCCCCTTGTCGGCCTGCAAGGCTGCCTCCCCGGCCGGTGAGCCCCAGCCCCCCTCTCTTCCCCATCTGCCGGCCCGCCGCCCGCCCCCTTGCCGGCCCTGCCCTTGCCTCCCTGCCGGCCCCCCCCCCTCCCTCTCTTCCCCCTTGTCGGCCCGCCCGCCGCCGTCCCCTTGCCCGACCTGCTTGCTTGCCTCCCCTGTCGGCGCCCCCTCCCCCCCCTCTTCCCCCATTTGGCGAGCCCTGTCCCCCTCTAGCTAATGATTATTATATGCATGAGATCGTGGACAACTTAGCTTTATTCTCGAGGGACTTAAGTCGTAAGTCATATGTAAGCATGGTGCTTAGATATGAGTTATTTGCGGATGTCATCTATGTGCCGGGTCGCAGGGTAGTTCGTAGGGGGTGATAGCCTTATTGAGTCTTCTATAATCCTCCCCCGTATATAGAAAAACAAAGAGAACGTGGTCGCGTCGGAGGGTGGTTTATCTTATAATGAAACCTCCTTAGTTGATGTTCCTTATGCTATATAATTATGATTTAGCTATGCTATAGATGATGATATTTTATCTATTTATGCTTAGATTTAATGATTAGTAGTTATTTAGAAGTCTTTTACTCATAGAATAGTTATGATTGTCTTTACCACATTAGTTGAGTCTCTATATTTTTTGCCTCTCGGAATACCATTATCATAGTTATCTTAATTATCATTATTATTATCTTTGTTAGTTACATTTACTTTAGTTATTATTATTATTATTATCGTTATCATTTATCTTTTACTATTTATTTATATTTATTTATCCCTACTAAAGTACTGGAATGATTGATTTATTATAAGTAGATATAGTAATTAATTAATTATGAGTCATATAAACATTTTTCTCACGGTCCTTTCTTTGAAAAAAATAAATTACGATACCTGGAATACTCTAGGTGAGATTCTACAATTGTACAAAGTTAATTAATTTCAGAGTTCTTTATCTCAGGCGCTTTGCTGATATCAATTTATACATATGGTTATATTCTTTTTAGTTGTTATAGTAAGTGATGAATTATTTTTTATACCGCAGTATTTCTTAGTGTAGTTGCTATTTAGTAGTTGCACTAAGAAGTACCAACACCCGCCCCTTGTCGGGCCTCTTGGCCGCCTCCCCCTGCCGGCGAGCCCCTACCGCCCTCTCTTCCCCCCCCGGCCGCCCGCCACCCACCCCCCTTGCCGGCCCTGCACTGCCTCCTCCGCCCTTGCGATCCCCTACCCCCTCTCCCTCCCCATTGCCGGCCGGGCCACGCCCCCCTTGCCGGCCCTGCGCTGCCTCCCATGCCGGCGAGCCCCTGCCCCTCTCTTCCCCTGAAAGTCCCTAGTTTGGTTTTGGCTAATTGATGAAACCCTAGGATTAACTCACAATATGCTAAGTGGTTGAATTAGTTGAGGTGGTCCCTAGCCAAGTGATGGAGCAAGGTGATCATGGTGGATGGACGATGATGATTCAAAAGAAATGATCAAGTGCTCATGCTTGGAGAAAAAAGAAAGAGAAAAAACAAAATCCTATGGACTCAAGGCAAAGGTATAAAATAGGATATTTGTTTTGCGGGTCAAGACGCAATAGAGTGCGTGATCGGATTTAGGATAGATAACCGTATTATAAAAGAGAGAAAATCTTTAATTGCAATGATTATCTAGTGCCACTAAGCGTGTCTCATTTGCATATACTTAACGCTGAGTGATGTGGTGAGAATGCATGAGAGAATCCTAGAAAATTATTTGTGAAAAGCTAAATTAAGTGCACAATTTATTTTGAAATATATCTGTGGAGTTAACACTTAAAAGGGATGAAAAATGACAGAAGAAAGGAGCTGGTGTTGGAATTTTCGGTTCAACCCAGTTTTATTTCCAGCCAGAGCTGCTCTGTTTGGGAGCTTCTGCTCTTGGGCTGTGATCGGGACAGAGAGTGTCTCCCTGGATTTTTTCACCACCCGAGCTGAAATTTTCGGTCATGCGAGAGAGGCCAGTCGTTGCTTCTGCTCGTCCTCGCGTGAGGAGCAGCTGCTGCTGCATGTATGGCTGGCACGCAGGTGCGTTGTCGACCATTCGTTCGTTGAAGCTGTTGACCGCTGATGGGAAGGCAGGCGTGGGAATGCTGGAGCTGGCTGCATGCGTGTGCTAATAATAGAGAGAGGAGCAGCTGCCGAGCGCGTGACTCTGCGTGAGTTGGCCAGTGGTGTGCGTTGCGTTGTCGTCCGCCTATTTGCTGCTGGCGCATGGAGAGGCCGTGCGAGCGTGTGTGCTGTGACCGTTCCACGGTTTGGCTCCTGCCGTTGGCTCTTGTTGCTTGGACCCGCACGTCAGTCTGAGAGAGAAAGGGGTTGGTGACCGTTACGTCGGAAGGCTGGGCAGCTATACCCAGCGCCTCTCCCTTTCTCCTCCTCCTGGCTTAAACACTCTTCACCTCTTGCTCATTCTCTCATCTCAAGAACAAGAAAAGCAAGAGCAAGCTCCCTCTCCCATCTCTCTTCCCAAGCTTTTGTGCTAAATCCAAGAGAGAAATTGAGAGCCACTAAAGTGTTGATCTTGTGAGCTTGAAGAGCATCTCCTCCCTCTCCTCTCCTTCTCATAGCTTGTTGCTCGTTTGAGAGAGGATTTGGGAAAACCCTAGTGCATGAATTTGTGATTCGATTTCGTGGCACTAGATTGTGATTGTAATTGGTGATCTCTTGTTACTCTTGGTGAGTACCGTCACCTAGCCAGTTTGGAGAATTTGGAGGCGTTGGCAAGATTGGTGATTGTTCTTGGCCACCTCCCGGTGATTTGTAAGGGGTACTTGGTCTTCCCCGTCGGAGCGATGAATTGACACTCTAGTGGATTGCTCATGTCTTGGGTACCTCACTTGTGAGTGGTGCCTTGTGTGTTGGTCGGCACCAAGGTGAGCAAGTGCACGCCTAGCACAAGGACCACCAAGGTGTTGGTCGGCACAACCGGGGACGTAGTTTGTTGGTGCACAAGCAAACTCCGGTGAACAAATCAATTGTCTCTTGTGTGTTGATTGATTCTCGGTGATTGGCTCCATATTGATCATCTTCATCCCGGTGATTGGTTCATTGCCTCGACATGTCGGTATAACAAGCCTACACCTCTCTTGTATTACTTTGATATTTATATATCTTGTGCTTGTGTAGCTTGTTTAGAATTGTTAGTTGAGTAGATATATTTAGTTGTGTTTAGCTCTCTCACCTAGTTGGTAAAATAGCAACCTAGAGATTGTGTGAATTAGAGATCATAGCAACTAGAATGGCAAATAGGTGGCTTGCCCAACCTTAGAGCTAGAGCAACCGCATTTAAGCCATTTGTTGGACTAACAAATTTGCTCTAGTGTATTTGTAGAATTTTTAATAGGCTATTCATCCCCCCCTCTAGCCATATAGGACCTTTCATTCCCCCTTCTTTGGCCCACACCGCCCCTCACTTGTCTATCACGGCCGAGGGGAGAGGGCGTTGGAGGCGGAGGTAGGAGCAGATCCGGGCAAACACCGAGCGCGCCTCCTCGTCTTTGGCGGCTACTCCAAGCGTCCTCCCCGTCGAACTCCAGCTCCGGCGCCCAAGCATCATGGCCCCGCTCATTCTCGCCGTCGATGGTTGCCATGGAATACTCTCTCTGTCCCCCTCGGCACCTCATATCGAGGAAGCGTGCGGTTGGGGAGAAGAGGAAAATTGAGACCGATAGGTGGGGCCCACGAGAAAAATTGAGCCGTAGCCAAACACCCCAATTTGAGTTTGGAGTTTTGGAGTGGAGTCAGCTCCACCTGAAGTTTTGGAGCGTGCCGTTCACGGAGCTCCGATCCAGTGGCCCGCTCGATCTCTCCTCCCAGACAGGACCCACACTCTGATTTTTGTCGTCGAGGATTTTTAAGCCTGTGCCGTTGTGCCTCCACTTGGAGTTTTTGGGCGTGCGCTCACCTAAGCTCCGATCCAAAGGCCCCGCTCGATCTCTCCTCCCACGGGCCCGCACTCTGATTTTTGTCGCCGAGGATTTTTAAGCCCGTGTGCCGTTGTGAGTCGTAGTAGTAGTAGGATAGAAAACCTCTTGTGACCTTCGATTTTTATCTTATCTTTTGTCACAAGAGGTTTTCTATTTTGATTTTCTTTTAGACCACTTTTAAACTTTTTATTTTGAATATGCTCTAGTAGCCAATGGTCATGCCAAATCTAGTAACGTGATCTTGATCAAACTTGTGATGAAGATTAAGGATAATCCCAAAAGATGACTTCAAGTTTTGTTTGACTACTTTGTGAGGTTGTCGTTTACCCATGGTGCTATTAATGTTACTTATTTTGAGCTACTATGAGATAGGAAGTTGTGTTACCTGTAAACTTGGATGCATACGAATTGGCTAGACAGAATGACTTTATCTGATATTATGTAAAATGAGTTGATGATGGATAATTTCAATGAGGTAACTGAGAAAGGGATGAAGGCTTTGAAGGAGATAGAAAAGATGAAAGATATTTGAAGTACTATCACCCGAGCGTGTGACTGAAGCATAGAAAGGTAACGGCCTATACTTGTGAAAATATCACCCATATAACAAATTAAATTTTTGGTCGATGGGTTTTGCCGTGTCGTCTCCCTTGAATGGTTTAATGCTATAATATGTTTTTAGATTCATAAGTTTCGCCTAAAAGTAGTGGGCATACGTTGAGAACAGAAAACATCACTCAGCTTAGTTTACTCTGGTCAGGTGTATAAATGTGGATTGCGATTGAGATGCACTTAGACCAATCAGCTATGATTGTTTCTACTCGGACTCGGCGTCCCAAGGATTCCAAGTCCAGCTGGGCCGTCGTGTCCGACCCGATTTGCACTGGGCCCGGCGGGGCGGCCCATATATAAAACCTGCATGCCGCGGCGGCGTGGAAATACACCATCTGCTGCTTGTCGTGTTGGCACCACTACACACATCAGGTCAGAATCAGATCAATCTCCGTCGGCAGGACCAAGATTTGTAGATCGATTACGCCGGAGGAACGAGAACGACGATGACGATGGAGACGGGGTCGCACTGTCAAGCCGACGAGGTGGACTGTGCCTGCATCGACGACGACGACGAATACCCCCGCCGTGGTGTCGAGGATCAAGGAAGGGACGAGGAAGAGGCTGTACGAGCACGAGGAGGACGAGCTGGACAGGGAGATGGACAAGATGTACAAGCGCGACTACTGGGAGGACCCGGCGTACGCGCCTCTGCTGGAGGTCTCCGGCCTGGGCCTCGCGCGCGCCGAAGCCGTCATCTGCTTCAGCTACCGGACGCTCAGGGCCACCGATGCCATGCTCGCCCAGCGGCGGCAGGAGCGGGGAGCGCCGCGGCAGGGCTGCTGATGAGTCGGAGCCGGCACCGGCCGCGGCCCCTGGAGCCGCCGGCGAAGGTCGTTTGTTCTTCTGTTTCTGGAGATCAATCGTGGACAACCTCGCTGCCCTGCTACACTACTTTCTATAGGATACGTAGGATCTACTACTACTGCTAGCATTGTTCTTTTTTTTTTTTTTGGCATGCAGTAAGATAAAATTAGAGGCCCCAGTTATATGGGGAAACATTTCTGGTGTAAATTATCTCATCCGTGGAATCGTCAAAACCCGCGGGTAGACAAACATGCTTAGTCCTTGTTTTGTATTTAATCCGATTCACATCAATTCACATGTGTTGTGGTAGATTGGAGTGGAATTTATACTAATTCCACCTCAATCCACCCAAATACACGTGGAATGAGTTGAATCTAATATCTAATAACATAAACAAGGCTTTAGGAGTTTTTGGAATTATTTTTTATAAAATGAGTTTGAATTTCATGTCCTAGGTGGTGGGACTTTTCTCACTTCTTTTCCATCAAAAGAACTTATGAAATTACTGATTCAAACTTATACAAGAGTTTTGGTATAAAAAAAAACTGCTAAGGGCTCCCTTTTTAGCATATATATCAACTGAGCTGCAAAATATTCAAAGATCTTTCCATAGCATTTCCTGACAACATTGTTTTGGTCGAGGAAAAATTCTTATTATTCAATGAGCCAATGCATCTAGAAAATAATAACCTATACATACTGGGGAAACCGACAACCGAGACATATCAACTTATAATCAGTTGATGGGATCAATCTCCGTCGGCAGGACTAAGAGTTGTCGACCGATTACGCCGGAGGAACGAGAACGACGATGATGATGGAGGCGGGATTGCACTGTCAAGCCGACGAGGTGGACTGTGCCTGCATCGACGACACCACCGCCGCCGCCGACGACGGCGAATACCCCCACATCTAGGACCTGAAACAATATGTCTCATGCACCAAAGGTCCAAATCACGCCACACGTCCACCAGGAGTGACGTGGACATACCTCGCCCTTGTGCTCCATTTGAACCTAGTCGCGATATCCCTCTCCCATTGGAATAGGGGCGTGCACCATTTTCACCGCTGAGTCCGCCATCACTACCGTGAAGCTCCTTATTTTGTCTGCAAAAAGATGCAATCTTAGTATGATAGCAAGTTAAAGTATCTCAAATTTGACTAACTGTAAAAAAACAAAAATAGTTCAATTAGTATCTCTTGAGATAAACTCAAAATATACTTATTTGGCGGTACAAACGACATTGATACCTTCAACTATATATTTGGTAAAAAATTGTACTCTAACAAAAATGCGACTAGAATACATTTTTTCAAGCAGAAGTAGTATATAAAAACACTAAAGAGTCATATATCTAGAAAAGTCAAAATATTTTACAATTTGGAATGTATGAAAGGAATACTAAGCAATTAGCTACTATAATATGCAAGTTAAAAGAAAACAGCAAGAGGCCGGTGCGCCTAAGGCTAACTTTTACTCCCTATGTATGTATGTGTCTCGGTTCTAGTTTTCAAAATAATTAGTTCAATAACATTTGAGATATTCTCATTCCTTTCATTAAATTATTAAAGTCGTCATTCGCAATGGGTCCTGGGCTCCACCGTGCCTGGGAGGCTGGGGCTGGGCCCTAGGCTCACTAACAACGCAATTGACCTTCCATTGCCTTTTTGAATGTAATGGCCGCACGCGACAACTAACCAATTCATCTCTCCTCCTCCCTTCATTCTTGCTCTAGAGACAACAAGAAGCCGAGGCAAGAAGTCCACCGTGTTCCACCGCCTGTTCACCGGCATCGGGCACCATCCCCAGCCTCCCGCCGCCCCTTCGTCGTCGCCTACGCTACGCACGGTGGCGACTACGAACTTGATCGATGGACCTTCTCCCGATAGGGCGCAAAGTCTGCCTCAAGAACAATGTGCGGGCACCTACCTCACCGCCAATGAGGATGATGTTGGCGTCTCTCTCGAGCGCCTTTGCGCGGCGCGAACGTGGAATGGGAGGTCCGGCAAGAGGAGGAACATATGGGACCTCCACTTCACCCTTCCTCCTCCTCTCCTCCGCCTGCCTCGTCGTTTTCTCTCCGCCGCTACCGACCACTGCGGCCGCCACATAACCCAACACATGTACGAGGAGGGTAGCCACCTAGGCGGCTTCATGTGGAGGGCCATCTGCACGCCGGAGGGAGCGGCGACGGCGTTCAAGCTCACCATCCTCCTCCACATCCTCGCCTCGCCCGTCCGCGCCGATGACATTAGGTTCAACGGCATCGCCGCCGATAACCTCATTAACATCTACGAGGCGATGTACTTGTCGGGCGGAGGTGGAGGCCGCACCCTCGCGGACCGCCTCTACCGCACCCTCCACTTCCGAGGTGAGAGCTTCCCGTTGTCCCTTCTACTTGTTGGCTTCTTGTATCGTGGAGACGATTGAATTGAACCGCTGCGTTCTCGACTTGAATTCAATACTTGATCGGTGGGCGGCGGCGATGATGATAGCGGTGCCAACATCCACGCCGACGATGATCTAGAGGCCGCTGTGGGCCGGTGCGGATGACGATCAAGGTTGCCGCCGGATGGCGTCGGATGGCGGCAATGGGGCGTGGTCCTGTCGACGTAATGGTGTTGGTGTCGCCGACCCGAATGCACGCCGTCGCCCTATCCCTATCGCTACTCAACTCGTGAGTTCGCCGCTTCTTCGTTGTTCCACATTGGTATGGTTGTATGTAGAACCGAACGATGAACGTACAGCCATTTCTTAGAAAAACCTAACTTTTTACTAATCACTCGACCCAAAGAAAGAAATAAATAGATGACTATGATCCCACACAAAACTAAAACACAGACTCAATTCTCATAAACTATGCAATTGATTTGAACTCCCCCCCTTAATTTACTACATAATCTTGCCTTGTTCTGTTGTTTTGGGATTTTTATTGCAACTAAGTGTATGGCATGTGAAGTATATATATATACTGTTTGTTGATTCCTTTTGGTTTGTCCCCATCGAGATATGTTGCCAACCTATACGATCGACTACAGAAGCTATACTAGCATATGGACATGTTGTATGAGGAAGCGTGAGAACAACACCAACAAATTTGTTAAGAATTCATTGTAGAACCATAAACCACAGAGCACATAAGGAGGCACAGAGACAAAGTTGAGAGGAACGGGAATTCTCTATTATTGAGTGACTCTTATGGATGAATCTTTACAACGAGGACTAATATAGGGAGGAGCTTGGGTAGCACCCCCCCCAATGTCTCCCTTAGATATTTCCACCATACTCTAGACTTCTCTCTTGTTCACTAGAGTCCTAGATATATATTTTTCCTTCTTTCTTTGAGATTCACCTACACACATAGTTTCACAACATTCCCCCTTGAGTGAATCGCACTTGTTTACATGCCTCGTTAAAAAATCCTCCAAAACCACTAGAAGAAAAGGGTAGGAGAAAAGAGTACATTTACACATGCAAGCCATGTTTGCACCTGTTGCCTCGTTAAAAACCTTGCATGAGAAAACCCAAATGAGAAAAAAAAACATCAAGGGAAAAAGAGTACAATAGTTGATGCTTCATGATGTCTTGAGGACCAATCTGCGGATCTTCGTGATCATGTCCATGGACTATGGCTTTGGGGGTATGTCTCCCCCAGAACCCTGTAACTCTTTGAGCTGCCTCATACCAATTCTATGGACACACTTATAGAAACTAGAGGTGGGTAGAACAAGTCTGATATTGCCATATGATCTTGCTTGTAGGATCTTTACTTCCGCTCTCCTAGAGCTCGTGGGGATAAAAAGAACTTGAGCAATATGCTTCGTGAGATTGCTCTTGACATAGCCCATGTGCATCTGTGCAACACATGCTACATTATCTTCATAGATAAAGGTGGGGGAGCTATCTAAGCTCATGCCACATAACTTCTGGATGTGGCCAATCATTCAATTGAACAAAACACATTTTTGTGTGGCTTTATATAGGGCAATTACCTCTTAATGGTTGAATGATGTGGCAAACCGTGGTCTACTTCACATACTACTATGAAATGGTTGCACTACCATAGAGTGATATGCAATTAGTCTAGGATTTGGCTTTTATACGGTCAGTCATATAGCCAATATCCTACCATGGTTGGTATTTGGTTCTCCGAGAATCGTAGACCAAAATATAGGGTACTGTTGACGGTAGAATGTCTAAAATTAAGTATTTATTTTCCTACTAAATCATGGATAAATAATATAAAAAGATTATTATTACCAATGGATTCCACGAGTTTTGGTGCACATTCAGTTTTGTAGTGAACTCTGGAATATTCCAGAATATCAAAGAAAAGAGGAGAAATAGACAAACGGAAGAAAAGGACTGAACTAGAGCGATTAGTATAAATTCTAGGGGTCTAAAAGATAAGAGAAGACAGCTATGAAGGTCGGGTCCTACATGTCGAGATGTAGGGCGCGGCACCCCCTTAAAGGTCCATGTGTCACGCTTTGAAGGTTCCCACCACTGATCTTGAGATCCAATCTAAGCCAATCCAATCAAGTCGGTTTGATCCAAGGGTCGAGATTCATCCCACCGCCTATATAAGCATGGGCAGGGCTCCCCCTGAAACCCTAATTCATTAGCTAATTCATTATTCATCTCATCTCATTGATTAGAGAGGGATCCCAATGTAAAGAACTCTCTCTTCTCAATGTAGATTTAGGGTTAAACTCTCTAATATAATAGATTAGATCTAGATGAGAGTTAGGGAGAGTGGAGTCTGCTCCGCTCGAAGAGTCTTGAGTATGGTATGTCTTTGTATCTTCTTTACAAGACTTATGTTTTAGTATATTTATCTTCTCTATTTACTTTATGGCTTTCATTTATATATGGTTAGTATAGTTGTTATGCTTTTGCATAGGATCTCCACTCGCATCGAGTGCTCTAGTTATCATATGTGATTAGAGTAGTAATTAATAGTGTAGACATGGTGTCTAGACTAGAGGTTACCCGAGATTGCACCCAACCCTACGGATAGTTTGTAGTAGCCCTAGGTGGTGACAGCCCTAACGGCCGACATATTCCACCACGTTTGGGTTGGTGTTTGTAGGACTTTAGTCAGAGCTTCCTAGCCCCCTTCTCACCCCTTTCTGTGGCTATTCATATATCATAGTATTCTTTTAGTGTTCTGATGTCCCGAAGTGTTATTATGTGATTACTATATTTATCCATACTTCAGTTACCTTAGACCCATAGTAATAGAGAAGTAGTTAGGAACCTTTGCCTCTCCCGCTGTCCTCTTGATTAGCTAAGGTATTCATTTATCATAGTATTCTTTTAGTCATTATTAGTAGATTACTTTTATGTTTTAGTATTCATAGTCTTGTTTATATATCGCTTATCACTTACGCCATTTTAGTCTAGTTGGTTTGCTAAGTTAGTAGATACATGATTGTGAGTTATTAGAATTCTTTAGCCAAAGCTTCCCTGTGGATACGATACTCTAGAATACTCTCTCTTAGGAAAAGCTACAATGGTATTCTCAGGCGCTGCGTAATCCTTCATATTCTATTTGCACTTAATAAATACCAACAAGTTTTTTAGCGCCATTGCCGGGGAAGCATTTGGCGTAAAGATTTTAATAATGATCTTGATATCTCCTAATTTAGTATATCACTAGCTTTAGTAGGATTACCCTTTGTTCTGTTGAGTTGTGGATTAGACAGACACAAGATGTCATTGCGACCTTCCCAAGCAAGATTCCGTAAGAAAAGAAGAAACTTTGAAGAACCCAGATTGGAGAAAAAAGTTGCCTCACAAGAATTCAATGCACACATCTCAAGTGACGCATATAGAAGCCGCACATCATGGTAAGTATGATTAATAAAGGTGAGAAAGTCTTGCTCATGGACTTTAAATATATTGAGTAGTTATCATTTAATTTATTTGCATTATATTGCATGTTTACTTTTATTATTTCATGCATTCCCTCCATTTAGTTCATGTTTTTTATTATATTAAAACCATTGCATGTTTAGTTTCTTGCATATATCCATGTCGTTTGCATCTAAAAAAATCTCACCATGATCATGCTACTTTATCTTTATTTGAATAAATCTCTATAGTGCTTTCATGTTACTTTTGTTTGCTATAGTATGCTTAGATTTTGAAGTACTTTTCGCACACCTTTTAAATTAAGCATGGTGTTTGGTCTAAGTTGTGTTCTTAAATTAAAGTAGACAAGGTGTCTATTTTGACTTATGAACCATAAGGTTTGATGAGTTTGTGTTGATAGTAGTTATTGACCACTTTTATATATGTTTTATACCATCAACTAAGGTTCAATGCTAGATAAATATTATTATTACTAATGAATTCCATGAGTTTTGGTGCATACATTGTTTTACAGAAGAACCCGAAAACCCCTAAAAAGAGTTGAAAACAGAGGGAAATGAGAAACGGAAGAAAAAGGACCAAATCCAATGCATTTAATATAATTTCTAGGGGTACAAATGATGAAAGAATGAAGCTCGAAGAGGCCGGAGGGCAGACCCCACAGGGTGGGGCCGAGCGGCACGCCCCTGGTGCCGCACAGCACCCCCCTAGGGCGCCACGTGTCCAGCTTCTGGAAGGTTCCCACAACCGACCTAAGGAGTATATCTTGGCCGTCCAATCAAGTCGGTTTGATCCAAGGGCTGAGATTCATCCAAGGGGGGCTATAAAAGAAGGGGCAGGGCTACCCCCTAAAACCCTAATTCATTAGTCTTTAGTATTATTCAGGGTTTAGATACATTGTAATTAGAGAGAGATTAGTACTAGGGTTTCCAGAGGTTAGAAGATTAGAGAGCTCTAGTTCTTCGAGAGATTAGAGTATTAGACTTTCTAATTTATTCAAGGAAGAGTGCGAGCTCGGCTCAGGATTTCAGATCTATTATATTGAAGATATTCGGTAATACATTTTATCTTGAGTTCTCATTATGATTATGCTTTGTTTTATTATATTATAGATTGTTATGTTCTTAGTATATTCTAGTTTGATATTTGATATAGTTCTAGTTATTAATTATTATATGCTTGAGATCGTGGGATGCTTAGCCTTTATCTCGAGGGGTTAAGTCGTAAGTTATATGTAAGCATGGTGCTTAGATATAAGTTATTTGCAAATGACCGCCGTATCTTTGGGTCGTGGGGTAGTTCGTGAGGGTGATGGCCGATTGAGTCTTCCATAATCCTCCCCTCGCATATAGTGAACGTTAGAACGTGGTCGTGACGGAGGCTAGTTTATCTCATTATAAATCCTCCTTAGTTGATGTTCCTCTTGCTATATGATATGATTTGCTTGTGCTATAGATGAGAATATTTTACCTGCCGCCGCGCGATGTCACGCCAAGGCCCTTTTTCGCCGAGGACCGCTATCGTGTGCCATCGAGCGCCTCCAGCACCACCACCCGCCTTGCTTTGCCGCCACGCCGGTGAGGAGGAGGCCGAGGAGGGGAGGGCCGGTGAGGGAGGAGGCCGGGGACGGAGGGTCGCGCCGCCTTGCCGCCACCGCACCGGTGAGGGAGGAGGCCGGGAGGAGTCCAGCCAAGGAGGAGGCCGGGGATGGGAGGGCCACGCCGCCTTGTTATCGCCATGTCGGTGAGGGAGGGCTATGTCGCCTTTGCCGTCGCCACACCGGGTGAGGGAGGAGGCCGTGGAGGGTAGGGCCGGTGAGGGGGGAGGCCGTGGAGGGGAGGGCTGCATCGCCTTGCTTTCGCCACGCCCTGAGGGGAGGAGGCCGGGGATGGGAGCGCCGCCATGGCCGGACGCCTTGCTGGAGGGAGGGAGTTGGATGGCGTCGGGGAGGGTGGGTGGGTCGAGAGAATGGGGAGGGAACGACATTTACCGGCCGAGAGGGCGAAAGTGGGAGAGAGTGTTAGGGTTTGAGGGGGTTTGAGTTGCTTTTATACGCCTAGGGGTAGTGGGCCGGAATGAGCTTATTAGGAGTGTATATCTAGGCCCGATTTACCATGGCGGTTTTTGTAAAAAGAACCGCCACGGTTAATAAAATAGCCATCATCATTAATCAAGGCTTTAAAAACTGCCACAATTAATAAAATGGAAGTGTCTTGTAAAAGATTTTTGTAGTCGTGTATGGCACACCACTATAGGTGTTAGGATGTCTCCTGAGTTGCTTGGGTAGTTTGATGTTGTGCTATGCGGTTTGATTTTGTTTTGGTGCACTCAATGTGATGCATTCCTAAGTGAGTTGCCTTGTTGCTAAGAGATGGTTGTGTGTCTTTGTGGTTCAACTTTCACTAAGGGAATTCACTTCTTGTATAATATCTAAGTTAAACAAACCTTTTAACCATCCTTTTCCTTTTTAAAAATGTTTATACTAGTTTGCTTCGGTAGAGTTTAGTCATACAATTATAAGTAGTTTCGTCCTGCTTTAGCTTATTCTTCCTTACAAAACACTATTGAATTAGCTGGCTTATCGATCAGCGGACCAGCTAGTGTAATGCTACTCATGAGTTGCTTTGTTAATACATACACAGATGTTCCAAATTCCATCTGTACACTTTCAGTAAGACAGGGCCGTAGTAGTAATAAAACAGAAAAGAAATACTACGTCGACAAACGGCACATAATAATAGCAAAGTTTGACAAAAACAGTTGGGCAGAGAGATCCACCTCGTGGATCAGAGAGCCGTCGATCACGGATCCAACGGCGGATGTTCCTTGACGCGGTTTTGAACACTTCAGCAGCCCTGTTGCAACGATTTGTTGGATTCGTCGACGACAGACGACCTCCATTTCTCTCCACATTCCACCCTCTCCTCCATCTCCTTCCTCCTCACTCCTCCCTCCCTCTCGTCCCCTCTGCCGTCGATCTCCGGGCAGGCACGCAGGCAGGGGTTGCAGGGGAAGATGATGATGACGCGGGCCCCGATGGGGCCGATGGAGGGCGCGGCGGTGGACGAGGTGGTGCGGCGCCTCGTGGAGGGCGGCCGCGGCGGGCGCCAGGTGCAGCTGTCGGAGGCGGAGATCCGCCAGCTCTGCGTCGAGGGCAAGCGCGTGCTCCTCCCCAGCCCAACCTCCTCCGAATCCACGCGCCCGTCAAGATCTGCGGTAATCCTCGCCGGCCTTCCTCTTATCCGATCTTTTTATCCCTCCATCCATCTAATCTACCTGGGGCGAGCGATGTCGCCTGATTCATTCATCCGCCGTCCGTCTCTCGGCGTCGTGGTTTCTCTCCCCGATGTGGATTCGGGGAGGGAGGGTAATTTGGCCGGTGATATTTTTGGTTTCGTGGAGAATTGCTCAATCAATCATGCTTGGATTTCGGTGATGCGGGATAAAGAAAAAATAAATGTTTCTTTGATAGGATTAAGGTGCCATGTTTTCCTGTCTGCATTCCGTACGCGTTACGTTTGCAGCCTGAGAGTGAGAGGTAGGGGAATGATTGATGGAAGTATGGATAAGTTGGCGGGAGTAATGATGATGTGTGATTAGGTACAAGGGAATAGTCCTTCTCTGTTCTATCCACCATGCCTAATCTAGTTAGGAAAGAACGTTTTGTCCACATGCAAATATAGTGCTCCTTGAAAGGTTTCTTTCCGATAACCTATAATTCTAGCAAATGCTATTATGAATCTGTTATGCACAACCTGCTTCACGCCCATTATTTCCACTGAGAACCTGTGTGTGTTGACTCTATCGAGTTTGGTGAACTGACTTGTGTGATTGAGGATTGTATTGACATGAACACAGCAGTCCTCTTTTCAAACCATGTATTTGTTCTATAAACAATATAAATAAACTCTTCTATGTCTGCAATCAAAACAACTCTGACTTATCAGTTGTGGGTGTCCTGCAGGTGATATCCACGGCCAGTTTGTTGATCTTCTGAGGTTGTTCGATTTGGGCGGTTATCCTCCAGCTTCGACGTACGTATTCCTCGGAGACTACGTCGATAGAGGAAAACAGAGCCTGGAGACTATATGCTTGCTGCTGGCGTACAAAATCCGGTACCCCGAGAAGGTTTTCCTGCTGAGAGGGAACCACGAGGATGCCAAGATCAACAGAGTCTATGGTTTCTATGACGAATGTAAGAGGAGGTTCAATGTCCGGCTGTGGAAGATATTCTCTGATTGCTTCAACTGCCTGCCCATCGCAGCGCTCATTGATGACAAGATACTGTGCATGCATGGTGGTCTCTCGCCTGAACTGACTAGTTTGGACCAGATAAAGGATATTGAGAGGCCTGCTGAGATTCCTGATTATGGTCTCCTGTGTGATCTGCTTTGGTCTGATCCTAGCCCCGATGGAGAAGGGTGGGGGGAGAGTGACAGAGGTGTCTCGTGCACGTTTGGTGCAGATAAACTTGTAGAGTTTTTGGAGAAGAACGATCTCGATCTTATATGCCGAGCTCATCAGGTTTGTGAAGTCTTATCTTCTATCCTGTTTTACTAATTTAATTATATTTTTGGTTCTCTTTGATCTTTACCTGACACTGCTGTCATGCTTCCTGAATGGACATAGGTGGTTGAAGATGGTTATGAGTTCTTTGCACAACGAAGACTAGTGACAATCTTTTCAGCTCCAAATTATTGTGGAGAGTTCGATAATGCCGGTGCTCTATTGAGCATAGATGAGAGCCTAATGTGTTCATTTCAGATCCTGAAGCCAACTGATATGGGTCCACCGCATGCAAGAAAACAAATTCCAAATAAGGTAAGTTAGCTACCTCCACCTAGGCTTAATATTCAGATATAAAGCTACAACTTGAATCAGTAGAGATCAATTGTTTGTTATATCATTATCATTCTAGCTAGATGTCTAGAGCCCATGTTTCACATAATGACATAATGGAAGAGTGTTTGATACTCCACAACTATCAGCTGATGATGGCAAAATTTGTATTCCTGAGAAAGACGATGTGTGCAAGATATATTCTGGTTTGCTAATTCTAAAACTTACAATGCTTATAATAATAATAAGTTACATTTGACACCATGACCCCATCCCCATTACTGATTTTTATCCGTAAGAAAAGCTTAGGGATTATTTCCTTCCACTGACAATCTTTCTGCTAATCCTTGAGTACAGAAGGATGGTGATGTAGTTAGAACCTTTTTCCTGTGATAACTGGTTCCATCTTGTCCACCTCACGACATATCCTCTAATGAAAATATGTTGGCATTTGTCACATCTGATTAGCAAAACAACTGATTTTTGAATAGTGGTGGTTATAGAAAAAATAAATCTAGAACGGTAGGAGTTAGTAGGTTTCTCTTGGTTTGAGTACTAGCAAAGACCTATTAGATGAGGATGCTTTTGTGATGATATCTAGGAGGAGTACAGCTCACGTTGTTCTGCATAGATCAGGGGGTTATAGTAATATCCGTAGAGTTTGCATAGATCATCCCTTTCTGCAATTGTCTATGCAGATGAGCTAACCTGTCATGGACGTTGGGTCCATGGGGATAGTATCTTCTCCGGCGAGGTTATACCCCTCTGCCGCAGGCTTAGGTTCTAGGGTAGCAGCCCTAGGCGCTTGAGAGTCATTGAAGAGGAAGAGAGATATTTGATTGATGTTCTATTGCTTAACTCCTCACGGTCTGTTACAGAATCTATATATAGCCCTTGGCCCAGCTAACGTGAGCAACAATGCTCCTTTAATCTAGGAACTAAACGGAGCCAATTGCTCCTTAATCTTAGGGAACTAAACGGAGCCAATTGCTCCTTAATCCTAGGAACTAACAATAGGAAACTAATCCAATCTAATCTAAACTCCTCTTTAGCCACGCCTGGCTGCCCATGACATCTCCCCCGCCCTTGGAGACCCAGCTCGTCCTCGAGCTGGATAGCTGCCAACCATCTTGTCCTGGATCCCATGGGAAGCGTGGAATCGCTGGCTTCACGTCGAATGAAGGGAGGATGTAGCAGCCTGCTCGTGCGCCGGACACCACCAAGGTGTGCGCCAGATAACGAACGCCACCACCGCCGGTGCGTGCGTCTACCTTGCGCTGGTCGGTCGCTGCGCGGGAGGCGCCATACCTGCACCTCAACCGCAATTGGAGCCGCAGGGGGTAGGGAAGCACGTGGCTGATCGCGCCCTGCCGCGACGGAACCGAGCAGCGTGTGCAGCTTTGCATCGACCGCGAACAAGGAAACCGCGCCATGCGGCTTGCGAGTGCACCGCGGCCTGCTCCCCGATGACGGCTGGAGACCACAAAGAACGCTTCTCCCCACGAAGGGACTGCACCCGGCGGCGTGCGAGGAACCCTCGCCGGCTGCGCTGAAGGCACACCGCTGCGTGGAGTTCCTTCCTCGCTTTCTCCCGGGTGAGCAACCTAGCGGTGGAACATCACGACGAACTGATCCCACCGCCGTGAAACGGTCCATACCTTCCCGAGGCGAGTGAATGGATCTGGCGGTGGAGAAGGCAGGTGGGAGATTGTTGCTGCTGCTGGTGATGTTGGTGGAGAGATTGGGCGGGTGGGTGTGGATGACCAGGAGGCGGACATGGTGATCGAACCTGGATGGCTGATACCAGGTGTCATGGACGTTGGGTCCATGGGGATAGTATCTTCTCCGGCGAGGTTATACCCCTCTGCCGCAGGCTTAGGTTCTAGGGTAGCAGCCCTAGGCGCTTGAGAGTCATTGAAGAGGAAGAGAGATATTTGATTGATGTTCTATTGCTTAACTCCTCACGGTCTGTTACAGAATCTATATATAGCCCTTGGCCCAGCTAACGTGAGCAACAATGCTCCTTTAATCTAGGAACTAAACGGAGCCAATTGCTCCTTAATCTTAGGGAACTAAACGGAGCCAATTGCTCCTTAATCCTAGGAACTAACAATAGGAAACTAATCCAATCTAATCTAAACTCCTCTTTAGCCACGCCTGGCTGCCCATGACATAACCACTGACAATCAAATAGCTATGTGTGAACCACTCTGAGGTGCAAATAACAATTGACTCCCCCATTGGATAATTTTAAAGAAGTACCTTTTCGATGTACACTTGTTTATATTCAAACAAAACTGTACTTTCCACCAGGCGTATGATTTGAAGGCAAGCATACTGATTACATCACTCTGTCTTCCACTTTACAGCCAGCAAGAGGGTGAAGCCTCCGACCAGCATCCAATACTTTTAAGAATCATATCACGATCGTCAGTCAGCTCAAAGGGGGTGATCTGTTGTTTGGATAGTTGGATCCACCAGGGCCTGGCATTAGACATCCATCAGCCAATCCTTAACCACCCTGTACTCGGTGTCTTGGGTGGCGGGGCGGCTTGGCTGCAAAGGATATTATTCTGTACAGCATTAGGTTGGATTCAGCACACCATCTGTGTTTATTGTTCTTCTTCCTGCCAGCACAGGACCTCATTGGCAGCTTGACTTCCAGTAGATGTTAGCGGTCTCTATTTGTTTCTTCCTTTCTTAGCTGTGCCATGCTTCTTTTTGTGTGTGTGTGCGTGACTTGATGTATGGTGATCTATTTTTTATCTTGTCTTTGTAATATGTAGATGTCGCAGGAAATAGGTCTGCACAAATGTTTTTGTCCATCGGCAGTACCATTCATTTTTACCATCTTTTCATTCATTTCTCTTATGGGGTTGGAAGGTCGCTAAGCCGGCTGATTTCTGCAGGAATAATGTTATGTGAAAGAAAATAAGCTGAAATAAGCCGAAACAATGTAATTGGGTTGGGGCGAATCCTTGATAGGCGGTTCATGGAGCAAATTGACGAACCAAATAAGGAAAAAAACACTAATCTAAATTCAGTTTTTGAATCAAGTGCTTGTTGTTTTTGGCTCTGAAGACGAAATTTCGTACCGAAATCTTTATTTTCCCCGGTGTATTTATACCTAATATCAGAGCCAAATCCTGCGAAATCAGTGGATCCATATTGAAGGTTGCTTATCTAGTTATTGCATTTTAATTTAAAAAACTGGCAATCACTAATGTTTAGAGGATTTAATTTGCAATTAGCGCTGCGTTGCGATTAGTCACGTTGGCTGATGAACATGGTTGTTGGGCTCACTATCTATCGGAGGCCCAAATAGGGACGAACCAAAGCCCAAGCCCGCGTCTCAAAACCAAAGCAAAGCCCATCCCAACAACGAGCAAGGCGAGGAGGAGAGAGAGAGAGTTCTCGAGCTCGACGAGCACCGCGCGAGGGAGATGAGCGGCGAGGCGGCGGCGGCGGCTGCGGCTGTGGGCGGCGGAGGAGGAGGCGAGGGAGAGGCGAACGGCGTCCAGCCGAACGTCACCATCTACATCAACAACCTCAACGAGAAAATCAAGATCGAAGGTCTGGTCTCCTCCTTCCCCTCCCTTCCTCTCCTCCTCCTCTTCTAAACCTAAACCCTAGGGATTTATCTCGATTTCTTCCTTAGTTTTTGCGCCTCCGTCGGGAAAAATTGCTTCTTAGTGGGTCGGTTTTGGGCGCCCTGCCCCTAGGCGCTGGGCAATGGAGATCTCCTAGCGTTTTTCATGAATGTTGTGTGGACAGGTGTTGGTCCATGAGCCAGCCATGGATGTGTGAGTGTATTGTGCCCGGCCAGTCATGGCGTGCTTCAGGTATTTGCAATTGGATACGCGCGGTTGTGGCTGCCTCTGTTGGGATGCGGATTGTGTGGGGTTTTTTTTACTATCGAAATTATGTTAGATAGATATAAGTGAGGTTGTGCTTAGTTTGCTGCTGAAGTTTTGGGCTAGGCGGCTATAGCATGCACCTGTCGTGGCAATGTTTTCTTCTATAAAATTGATTCTGGAATATATATTTGTATGAAATTAGAACCTGAAGAAGACTTGCACTCATGTTGGTGTATATGTTCATTCTTAAATTTATTTATCCTGTGATTTTGTTATAGCCGACAGTAATAGGAATTTGATTGAATCCTTGCAGAACTCAAGAAGTCCCTGACCGCCGTTTTCTCCCAGTTTGGGAAGATTCTTGATGTGCTTGCTTTCAAGACTTTGAAGCATAAAAGGCCAAGCCTGGGTTGTCTTCAAGATGTTGCATCAGCGACTGAGGCTCTCAAGAGGATGCAGGGCTTTCCCTTCTATGACAAAAACTATGGTGAGCTTCATCGCTCAATTCAACTGCTCTGCAATACGCTGCTGTCTTTGGCTTAACGGGCAGGTTTATTGTGTTTTGTCAAGTACGCAGCGTGAGAAAGAGCATGTGTTTTCTCTCCTTTCTGTCATTGTTTTATGGCTTCAGGAAACCAGCAAAGGCTTATTAGCATTCATATTAAGGTCGCTGGAATGTGCCAGTTTTAAGACCTCTGACTGATAAATTCGCCTGTTAGGGTTGCATGTTGTAGGTACATTAATGCTTCTTTTGAGATGGTTGTAAACTAAATAAAAAATACCATGTTGTCAAGCATTCAACTCATTATGGCATGCAAGTATTTTTGTCTGCATAGCTGCATCTTATTTAGGCTCCAGGAAACTCTGTCACAGACTCACTGTTATATGTGCTATTGCTTTACTCCTGAAACGTTTATTTTTTTACTTCAGAGAATTCAATATGCCAAGACCAAGTCAGATATTGTAGCAAAGGCTGATGGCACCTTTGTAGCTCGAGAAAGAAGAAAGAGGGTCGATGAAAAACGTAAGATGCTGACTAACACACCCTTTTATCTTGTTTAACTGATGTAATGATGTACCCTTGTGTGTTAATGCTTTAGCTCTTTTAGACTAACTTAATGTTCACCACATTTACTTGGAGACATTATTATTAGGTTAATTTAGTCCTTACATATGACACTTCAATGCTTCCCGGTGTACTTCATATGACCGATTCACATGTCTTTTCGAAAGTGGACTAAACACAGGTTAATTTAGTCCTTACTATTGAGTTACATGCACCAACCAGTTCAACCCAAAAAGCTTAAGCTAATGGGGAGAGGTGGGCAATTCACTTATATTCCAACACTCCCTCTCACGTGGAGGCTCTCTCGGCCTCGGACGTGTGGAATAGAGCAAGCAACAATTATTTTATTTAATTGCGCTAACCAGATTTGAACTCGAGACCTCGGGCGTTGATACCATATTGAGTTACATGCACCAACCGCCCAACCCAAAAGCTTAAGCTAATGGGGAGAGGTGGGCAATTCACTTATATTCCAACACTTACATATGACACTTCAATGCTTCTCAGTGTACTTCATATGACCGATTCACATGTCTTCTGAAAGTGGACTATACACGAGTCACAAGAATTCTAATGTCTCTTTCATGGTTTCTCTTGTTGCTGGAGAAATGATATGGCACGTAGTGTTACAATTAGGAATTAATCAATTGACTGGGGTATCAACATGATTTTGTGGTCCACTCATTGAATATGAAGCTTTATTCAGTATGTAATGGTATTGGCAAGAATTCTTAAGCTTTGTAACAGGAAACTATTATGAATACATGTCTTTAAACCAAGGTCAGGATTTCCATATTACTAGAAACATAATTCTGGATTATGGATTGGCTATTTTTCTTTGTGACAAATGCATTTTGTGTGGTCCAGCATATCCTTTTGTTTCTTATATTAGGATGTTTCCAGCATACACTTTGCTTACATTCTCTTTTTCTTCTTTTTGGAGCAACAAGCATCATTAATTTACCTGTTCTTGAATAGCAGCTGAAAAGAAGCAGAAGCGTGAGCACCACCATGATGCTGGTCAAATTGGCATGGGTGTAAATGCTTACCCTGGTGTTTATGGTGCTCCACCGGTTAGTTATATTTCTGTTTCATTGCATGTTTTTTTTTTTTTCATGCAAAATGTTGTGCATATGGCGAGAGTAGGTCCATTGTCTTTCTCTTTTAGAGTTCAGGCTATTGTTCTGAGCCTGGCCCTACATTGCATATTGCTTGAGCACAGGCAACAAGATCCACTCATCTTAGTTCCTCATAATTTTATAATTCTTTATGGCATGAAAATTTTTCATGGCTGTTCATGATCCAGTTTCTGATTGCACTCTTTATGGCAAGAAAATTTTCCATGGCTGTTTATGATGATTGCATAATCATGTTAGTGGACGACTTTTGATGTAAAGTATTGAACATTGATCTGGCATGCCAAGCTATGACATTATCCTGGCATGTCATAGCTTGAGTTTTAAACCTGATAATGTCATAGCTTGGGTTTTGTGTTATGATAAGAAAGCTCCGTAGTTAATGCTGTTAGCTGCTTTCACATTTGACTGTGTTCCTCCATCACTTGATATGATTCCCTCAACTTACATTACCTTACTTGTTTTTCTGTACCAGCTCAACCAGATGAGCGAGCTGATAGCTGGAGGACAGAGGGTCATGATGCCAGAGATTATTGTACCAAACAACATCCTGTTTGTCCAAAACCTACCAAACGAAACGACACCCATGATGCTCCAGATGCTCTTCTGCCAGTACCCTGGCTTCAAGGAGGTTCGATGGTCGAGGCAAAGCCTGGGATTGCTTTCGTGGAGTATGGAGATGAGGGACAGGCGACTGCTGCCATGAACAACCTTCAAAGCTTCAAGATTACAAAAGAAAACCAGATGGTCATCACATACGCGAAGAAGTAATGAGCTCTCAAGCTGTGTGACCCGAGCTGTGAAATGTTGTATTCTGAGTTTTTGCACAGCTGGTAGATTACCTTCGTATTTAGGTAGGCAGCATCCTGAACAACCTGAACAACCTGTTACTTGTACTCCGCTTAGCTGCAGCTATGTGCACACTTCAGGAGCGGAGATGAAATGCAGACTTTGTTTTGTTTTGTTTTTTGTTTGTTTTTTCTCCTTGTGTATTGACACGTTGCAACTGCTACACAAAATTGGGTATTTGTTTGAAGAAGATTCTATTCAATCTGATCTAAAGATAGAAATGAACTTGATTTGTGACGATCATAGTTGACAGAGCGTCCAGTTCTACCAAACTTCGATGATTGCAGATTGCCTTCGATGTAGGCAATGCGCTTCTTCGTGGAGACAATCAACGGAGAAACAATCAACATGCTTCTTTGACAACAATCACGTAACAAAGTTCAATGACTTTGGTTTGGAATACCGAGGCTGCTTAGCTCTGTATGGATGATTGGATATCGGCCAAATGAGGTTTAAAAAAAATTATAATATATACTCCATCTTTTTCTAAATTACAAGACATATTGGCTTTTCCAAATACATAATTTTTACTAAGTAGTTAGATATCTAGATATATAGTAAAACAATGTACCTAGAAAAAACTAAACAACTTCATATTTCTCTCTTGGCCTGGTTTGGCTAGGCGTCGACTAGGTGCCACTAGTCGTGAGGCGAAGCCTGTCGCCTCAACTATGGGGGTAGTCGCTCTTCTAGGCGACGGCGGCGGTGGGCGGTAGACGAGCGCCTAGCGGAGGTCGCTGGTGGGGAAGGAGGATCTGCGTGCAGTTTTTACTAAGTAGTTAGATATATTTTATGTCTAGATACATAGTAAAACAATGTACCTAGAAAAAACTAAACAATTTCATATTTCTCTCTTCTGGCCTAGTTTGGCTAGGCGTCGACTAGGTGCCACTAATTGTGAGGCGAAGCCTGTTGCCTCGACTATGGGGGTAGTCGCTCTTCTAGGTGGCGGCACCTCGTTGGCAGCACCGGTGGGCGGTAGACGAGCGCCTAGCGGAGGTCACCAGTGGGGAAGGAGGATCCGCGGGCTTGGGCGGGCGGCGGGCGGGCTCGTGCGCGAGCGGTGGCTGGGGTGGGAGGGCTATGATAGGATAAGGTGGGTTGGGCCATTTTTATGATGGATAAGGTGGGATGGGCCGTTTGTATGGGCCTTTCTTCTCTTTTCTCCCAATTCCCTAACCATTGATCTTCTATTTTTTTTAAGTACTGAAGTGTGTATTAATAAATTTAAGCATGCATTGACCAACGCCTAGGAAAATGCCGAGGATTGCATAGGACCGAGTACTCCCGCTAGGTGCTAGGCAATGGGTCAACGCCTAGCCAAACTTGGCTTCTTGGAAAACCCTCTTTAAAAAAAAAAAATACACAGTACAGTGTCAACGCCCACAATGCAAGCACACTCGCCCTATAGAATGATAGATGGTTGGTTGTGTGTTCTATCTCTTTGTACTATATGTTTATGTTTATATTTAAAAAAAAAAATCCGAGCGGAGTTTCCCTGCTGTGTTTCTCGCTCAAAAAAACGACTTATAGGGGCAAGAAAAAATGGAGAATCAAACATCAATTAGGGAGCCTTTGTTCGTGTCTTCGAACCAACAATGTGCCTAGAAAAAAGCTAAAATGCCTTATAATTTGGAACAGACGAAGCATTATATGGGGGGCAAGAAAAAAAATGCACAATCAAACATCGATTAGAGGGTCTTTATTCCTGTCTTCGACCATGGGAAAATTAAAAGGCAATTGCTTGTTCCCTTGAGGTGTCAAATCCTAAAACAACATGTACACAATTTTATAGGGCATAATGGTCACCTAGATGTTCATGGTCACTACAAGGTAAACTGCAGATTCACACCTCACACCCTTTCAAGCTCAGTGATGTGCTTGCCCAGCTGCTCCTTCAGTTCTTTTTGCCACCCTTCAATCAACTTCTTGTGCTTGGCAATAAGTTCAGACTTGGTCTTCAGTTCTTCCTCCATTGTGGTAATCTCCTGTTCAGTGCAAAACCAAACATGTCGACAAGATGAGAGATAACGGTTGGGTGGGTATCCTAATTAAAAGACCGCAACTATGCACGTGTGATTCTCTCAACTACTACCAACACATTTTTACAGAACCGGTTGCATGAAAAATTCATGTGTACATGGAAATTCCATTGGGGACATTGTTCTCTAAAAGTGAAGATTCAGGCAGGGCATTGTTCTCTAAAAGTGAAGATTCAGACAGGCTATCAGTTCTCTCAATAATAAATACTTCAATTTCGAGTTAACAGATATCCTATTCAGTACACAAGTTAATCAGAATATAACAAAAATATTAGAATTTCCAGTACATTCAGTGTCAAATTTTGTTGGGTTACATAGTCATCTTTATGTAGCAAAAGAAGTCTTGTGAGAATAGGATCAAGGAGTCTTTGTAATAAAGCTTATACTGAATGTAGCAAACTGCCTGTAGCAAGTAGCAATAGGTGAAATTTAGAGTGAGCAATTCCTACAGATAGCGCCAACCACAAAAAGATTATTTGGGCTGACTGAAACATGTGAAAGGTGAATACTCCTAGCAATGAAAAACTTGCAGCAATTCTCCATAACCACCCTCCTTAATGCACTCTTATAACTAATAAGATAATAAAGACGATGAAGTGAAATATACCTTCCGAAGCATCTCTTCTGCAGTTGGCTGATCCTCACGCTGCAGGCTGATGAAATAAGACTGGAGCTTCTTGGCAGCCTCCATGAAATGCCTCGCATGCCTCTCAACATCAACTGTTCATTCAAGTAAGTAGAAACGGCAACACTTAAATACCTGTTTGGCAGGACCGAATGACAAGATCCAATTTCTCTAATAACCATTGTACACTATTTATTGTTGGTATGTAAAATATGTGATTATCTCGGTACTCCCTGATTGCAATGTAACTTCTGTAATAACCACTGTACACTATTTATGTTGGCATATAAAAATATAAAATATGTGACTATCTTGGTACTCCCTGATTGCAATGTGATCTGAACAGTTGATAAAAGTTTACTTCTCCTCAATCTCAGAACCTAAGCGACCAACCACTATACAATTGCCCGGGCACAAGAAAGATGCAAAAATCTTCCTCTAGATAGAACAAGATTCCCTTTATCCATCTCCTAGGCAAAACAACGAACACCTGGCGCGCGACGGGCGGCGCAATGGACCGACCGAACACGGTTACGCTAAGATGGCTGGTGCCGCAACCGTGCGGATCAAAAGTGAAGCGACGTCGAGAGAAGGAGAAAAGAGACGGTGGGAGTCGGCAGGCGGGCGGTCCGTACTCTGGTGAGAGGACTGGAGGGAGCGGTCGACGGCCTGGAGCTCGCGCGCGGGGAGGCACGGCAGCAGCGCCGCCTCCAGCGCTGCCACGCACGCCAGCATGTCCTCGCGCCCGCCCGCCGGGGAGCCGGCTGCGCCGGCGGCGGGGGCGGCGGCGTCTGCGCCGGCGACTGCGACGGCGTTGGGTCAGCCATGCCGGAGAGGGAGTGGGAGATTTGCTTGGGCCTCCGATTCGATTCGCTTTAGATAAGGAGAGTGCCGTTGGTTTGAGGACGGACGGTTAGGATTGATTGATTGATTTACAGAGGGAGTGTTCTGGGCCTGATGGGCATGGGCTCGAGGCCCTAGGCTGCCCGGGCTCGAGGAAAGCATAGTTTGACAATTTTCTGAAATTACTCTCTTTCGTTTACCATTTTTTTATTCCTTTGAATAAAAATTTAACATTTTTTATATCCATTTTACTATATACTATAATATACTAATAAGACATGTATAACAGAATACCCAAAAAAAATCAAACCGACTTGTATTAGATGGATATCAAAATGGTTTGTATGTATACGTAAATGGTTTCACCTGATAAGACTCCAGAGAAACGAGGTGGCTTCATTCTTGTAGTAAAAAAAAAAAAAGTTCCTCCATTGTGCTTCTCTTACTGAACAATTTTATTAGCTAGAGAAATCAAAGTCTAAAGTTCAAGGTATGTTATTTTTTTATTAATCACACAAGAGACTTGTGCGTCTTTGTATTAAGAAAGAGAGTTTTGGTTACAACGAAACCGACGCATTATAAATAAGATAAGAATGAGAGCCTCGCGTCTTGAAACACCATCATGACTTAATACTTCCTATATTCCTAGCGCCGGTTGAGATCCATTGATCAACCTTGAGCTTGATGATCTCGGCGAGCGCATGGACCTCAATGACCACTCTACGGAAGCTCCTTGTGTTCCTTTACTTCTAAGCCTCCCAAGCGATGAGCGCGAAGAGTGAGTTGGAACCTTTCTTGAAGTTTAAGGCATGTTTCGATCATATGGTCTGAAGTTTAGTTAACTAAAGTTAAGAATTAAAACTTTAGACTATTTTCATTCATTTTCGTGGTCTAAAGTTTGAGTGAGACTAACTAAACTTTAACATAAGCTAAAATAGTCTATAATTTAGAAGCTTTTGCCCCCCTAAACTTTAGAGCACGGACACCAAACTAGCAAGGCAACGTCGCAGTGAATTAAGAGCATCTCTGTATACATTCATCATCTGGCATTTTTCTTGAGAGACTAGAGTAAATTAGACATAAAAGTAAATTTAGAAAATAAAGAGTTTTCGAGGAGAAAGCGGTAAAGAGACAAATAAACTATTCAAATAATATTAGTTTGTTAGAAATAGCTTAGAGTTCCCAATCTAAAATCATTTAGAAAGGTAGTATAGGATTCTCAAAAAAAAAAAGGTAGTATAGGAAAGAGAAAGATAATACTAGATTTATTAATTTCACAAGTTAATATGAAACACGTGGAAAATTGCGGTAAGTAAACGGACCATATGGCAGCCCAATAAGGCCCACATATGGCAGGCAGCCCAATAGCCCACTAACTCAAAACCCTAGCAGCTGCCCCGATTTCCTCTCTCCAACACTATAAAAGCTCCTCCGCTTGGGCCGCCGCCATTCTCCTTCACGAGCAGGAGGCTGACAAGGTAAGCAGCAGCCGCCGCAGGAACCCTAGCGCCGCCGACCCATCCGCAGCCATGGTGAGCACACGTTTCCCTCTTTCTTTCCATGTAGCTTTCCAGAGGATTCTTCGCTGTGTTCCTGACTCTGATGTCGTGCGCGCTGTGCTGTGCTGTGTCCTAGGGTATCGACCTCGTCGCCGGTGGGAGGAACAAGAAGACCAAGCGCACCGCGCCCAAGTCTGACGATGTCTACCTCAAGCTCCTCGTCAAGGTAAGCTGCCTCGTGCAGTGGTTTTCTAACTTTCCCGTGCTACGCGCCGATGTTGGCTTCGGTAGATCTGACCGTGGTAGCCTTGTTTTGTGCTGAAAATGCCTGTGATTTGTAGTTTCGTGCCGTTATAATAACAATACAACCATTTTCGCGAGGATTTGCTTGTTGCGCTGATGTAGTAATCCTTTAAGCTTCATTAGCATGAAGGGACTTTGCAAGATTCGTTTCTGTTCATTTATGTTTTATTATAGATAGATGTCCAGTATTTATTGTTTGGTTATCTGCTTGCTCTTTATCGAAAGTGTGTTCTAGGTTTTCTATATATGCCGTGATTTTTGAATTGTGTATGCTGGTGTGCAGCTCTACCGTTTCTTGGTCAGGAGGACCAAGAGCAACTTCAACGCTGTCATCCTCAAGAGGCTCTTCATGAGCAAAACCAACCGCCCACCAATCTCCCTGCGCCGTCTTGTCAAGTTCATGGAAGGAAAGGTATGCACTTGACAGCCACTTGACAACAATCTGTTATTCCATCCAAAATGTTTTGTTAAACGTGCTTGTCTTTGTTAAATTAGTGTTATATGAATAGCAGTGGATGAAAAACTAACTGGATGTAAAATTGTTAATGTGTAGCTGGTATGCTTAGTTTCGTACATTGTGTATAATTACCATGAATATGGTGCTTAAATAGTATCCTAACATTAACAGGAGGAGAAGAACATTGCTGTGATTGTTGGTACAGTCACAGATGACAAGAGGATCCAAGAGGTTCCAGCAATGAAGGTCACTGCCCTGAGGTTCACTGAGACAGCAAGGGCCAGGATTGTCAATGCTGGTGGGGAGTGCCTCACATTTGACCAGCTTGCTCTCCGTGCTCCACTTGGCGAGAACACGGTATATTTTGTTTTCATTGTTTGAAAGTTTGTCTATTTGATTTCAATCTGCATTTTTAAATGATTCAAGTTGAGTGAACATTAGACTGCATGTTTCAAGCTGTAGTAATTTTGAAAAGATTTAAGCCTTACTGGCCCTAACAATCATGAAGTATTATGTAAGTTAACTGTGCTAATAAGCTCTGATGGATTGGCATGATTCTTTTTAAGATTCCTTACAGTAGCAAGGATTTCAACTTATGTAAGCTATTTCAATTAGTTGTTTGGTCCTACTTTCTGTTCCCAGTGATGGCATATATTAACCATGCTAATGCTGATATCCTTTGACGATTATAACAATGTGCTGAGGGAGCTTTCTATTAAAATTTGTTTGATGCACCTAGAACATTGAATTCTTTGTATTACATTATTAAAACTTTTTTTCTGCTACTTTTTAGTATTTTTTGAATGCACAATTATTAGTCTTGAATGATTTTTATGATGATGATAAACTTTCTTTTTTTTTTACCCAGCTCATTATGAGACTTCCCTCTGTGGGCTGTCATGATATGTGCTTTTTTTCCATTGCATCTGAGCTCATTCAAGAATTTTATCTTGAGTTATTTGGTATTAATTTTTTCTTGGCAAGCTTTCCTATTACATGTCCATGTAAGTGGCTCAGTAAATAGACATACTTTTGCAATGATGATAGGATTTCTAATCCCAGCTCGATGAGACTTCCCTTTGTGGGTTGTCTGGGATCAAAAATTCCTTTCTATCTGAGCATGCATATGGTTTTGTTTTATTCGTGATCTTTTTAAAAAGTGTTGTGCAGCAGGCAGCAGCTTATTCTCTTGAATGACATTTGCAATGATGATACTCTTTCTACCCAGCTCATTATGAGACTTCCCTCTGTGGGTTGTCATGATCTGTGCTTTTCCTTTGTATCTGAGCTCATTCAAGAATTTTATTGAACCATTTGGCGTTTACTATTTTCTTTCTTATTAAGCTGTGTGATCAAACCCATATATTTAGTCTTCGTACAACAGGCATAGCCTGATTTGTTCTGCAATGATGATAAGATACTCTAATCCCAGCTCGATGAGACTTCCCTTTGTGGGTTGTCTGGGATCATAATGTTTCCTAGTATCTGAGCAAGCTTATGCATTCTTTATTTAAGCAGCATTTGTATAAAAATGAGTAATTAGGTTTGTACTACAAACGTGCACAATCCAGTCCTGTAGTGCAAATATTAGTAGTCCTGTACTGTAAATACTAATTTACACTTTAGAAAGGTAGTCAAACTTATTCCTGCTCGACATTTGTCAAACTAATGTTCCGGCCGTGTCGTGGCTTCACTACTGCAGGTCCTCTTGAGGGGCCCCAAGAATGCCCGTGAGGCAGTGAGGCACTTTGGCAAGGCTCCTGGCGTGCCACACAGCCACACCAAGCCATATGTGCGCTCCAAGGGAAGGAAGTTCGAGAAGGCTCGTGGCAGGAGGAACAGCCGTGGATTCAAGGTTTAAAAAAGTTGTTTGTGGTCCTTGTGCGTGTTGCCATCAGAATAGTGCAACTGTTCTGTTTGATCAATCGACAGTAATTAGTAATCACTCTCTACCGAGGGTAGTAGCACATTTTGTTGTCCTGGTTTGAATTTTGAAAGATATTTGAAGGATTTCGTCGCCTTATCTACTGGTTACTGGTTGAGCAAGAAGACAATATTCTGTTGCCCCACTTATCAGAGCCTTTGAGTTATCTTCGATCTCACCTTTTTGTGATGGTATGCATATTATGTGCTGTGATTGGAACTGTACTGTCGGACCAGTTTTTTCACCTATGTTGAGTTCTGGCGATTGCTGAGTATAGGTGCCATGCATCATTTTGTGAAAGCTCTCTGCCAGCAATTGTCCTCGCGTTCCTTCTCTGTCAGCTTAAGTACACGCTTCTTCCATCTCTTGTTTTGAGGTTAATGAACTCTTCTTTCAAAGTAAAATCGCTCTTCTTTTCAAAGTCAGATCGCCTTTTTTCAAAAATCTCTTACAAAAGGCGATCATTTGTCGGACCAATGTTTTCATGTTCTAATTAGAAGTAGCCAATATCATTTCATTGTGGTTCACTTGTTAGCCTCACGTACAGATCAGCTTCTTTCTGCTTCTCTCTACTAGAGAACCCCCTAAATCACCTGTAACAAACACCAGTCACAACCTAAAACACCACACCGCTCTCCTTGCCCTATTAATTCCCTGACTAGAGGCTTAGCAAGAGCGCGACAGCTCTTGGAAAGGAGAGAGCAATCTCTAACACAACATCCTTAACCCCACAAATGCAACTTCAAATCATGATATCACAAAATCAGGCTTGTGGCCTGCCTCCAATTGGATGAGGTTCCCTCCAGGTTCTTGTCACATCATCGACTGGTAACGATACGGAAGAATTGCCGTGTCGCCATTGATTATCGATGATGCATCTGGATCTGCAGTTCCTTGTTTTGGCTGGACAGGAGGCAACATTCTCCGGAGATTTGCATTTGTTTTATCAGATAGTCCTAGCTTCACAAAGAACGTTGCGGTACAGCCCTTCCCTACGCCTTCGCTTTCGAGCCAGATGTTCCCTTGCATAAGGGCAACAAATCTAAAGGCACCAGAGAGAGGTCATAAATATACTATATTAGTGTCGGAAATCGAATGTTTTCAAGGGGAAATGCATTTGAAAAAACAACTTTACTAGTATACCTTCTGGAAAGGGCCAGACCCAATCCGTTGCCATTCTGCAGTTTGTTTGTAGCATTTTGTGGATGTGCAAATTTTGTGAAGGTGTGAGGCATATCTTGTGGGCTAATTCCACAGCCAGTGTCTTTTACCTGCAGCATTATTTGACATCAGATTCTGTAGATATTGTACAAAGTATAAGAAGCAGATCAATGTAGTGGCATGCTTGACCAATGGAATTCCTGCAGACAGATAATAACCTAAACTTTTTTGAAAGAAAGACAATAACCTAAACTCATGTGGAAAAATCTCTCATAATAATCTAAACTCATGTGGAAAAACCTCTCATAATTTTAGGTCTTCTTTTCTAAACAAAACTGTTCATCTAGATGAACGACCAGTTTCTCAAATATGAAAATTATAGTATGGCTGCATAAGCATACCTAGACCAATCATATCATAGCAAGGACTACAAATCAACTCCAAATACCCTCCTTTTTCAATTCCAGGTACCGCTTGCACATTATGGATAACAGATGGCTAATTCATATACCTGGGAACAAAAACTATTTAGTGACCCATGTTTGGTTCTATTCACTAAAGACCACTACACTTTAGTCACTATTAGTTACCCCTTCATGGCATTTTAGTCACTAAAAGTGACTAAAGTTTATTGAATAAACTTTACAAGGGGTAAACCAAACACCCTTGCACTAGTTATCTGGGCATGACAAACAGTAGTTAGAAATCTACTGGCCATTACTTCAACCTATGAACACACACATTGATAGGCAGCACAGTATACTAAGAAGATTAAGGAATTAAACCAACATAGTAAACATTCATCAGCTAACCTGCACAGCCAAGTAAAAAGACCCATCAGAGAGAACTGGATGGAAGTCAGGAGCATATGGGTCCCTTAGAGAATCTGTCCTAGCGATAGATGCTGAAATTGAAATATGACCCTCCTTTGTAAACTTAACGGAATTCCCAGCAACATTTAGTATTATCTGCATCAACCTCTTTCGATCACCAATTGCACAGTTGGGTAACTCTGGAGCCAAATGAACCATTACGGATAGCCTTTTCAATGCAGCTACTGGTTTAATTAAATCAACCACCTACAAGTCAACAAGTCAAACCAATTTCCCTTGTGGATAACATAATAGTGAATAGTAAAACATAAAAGTGCAGAAATGGCACTTACATCTGTAAAGGTCGCATGTAGATTAAAAGGTGCAATTTCCAGCTCAAGACTGCCATCCCCAAGCTTGGAGATATCTAAAACATCATTTGAAAGAGTTTCTAAAAGATCGCTACTCTTTTTAGTATAGTCTCAATCATCACACGCTGTTCTGCAGTAAGTTTTGTTTCTAACAGGAGGGATGATAAAGAAATGATTGCTCGCATAGGAGTCCGCATTTCATGATTCATGACAGCAAGAAAATCATTCCGAGCACAGATAGCCTTTTCTGCCTCTCGTCGAGCTGCGTCCAGAGCAATATTCTGCTCAATTAGCAGATCACGGGCACGCATGGACTCTTCCAAAATGGCAGCATGGGATAGTGCAACTGCCACCTAAATGAGAAGTGAGCTCATTTAGCTATGATATTTATAATGAATTAATGATATAAGACAACACAAGCAGTGCAAAATACTTCATATAAAGTGCTAACAGACAAGCTCAGCATCAGCAGGAATTACTTATTGTAAGTTCAGAGAGAGGACATGCTACTCAAACAAAATGAGAACAAAAGGAATGACCATTTCCAGAAGGCCTACCAAGGTAAATGCTACTAACTCCATCCAAAAAAAAAGAATGGAATCCTAGGTTTGGACTAAGTCATATCTCAAAATATGTTTATTAAAATACGGGTGAATGGCTCGATCGCGAAAAAATATGTTTATTATGAAAATATATCCATGATTAATCTAATGATACTTATTACGCATTATAATACTGATAAAAACGAGGATTGCATCTTTTATTTTTGGGTGGGTGGGGGGGGGGGTGGGGAGTAAAAAAAAATAGGAGACATTATATCGCCAAATAGAGTTAACCATGTCAACACAGTTTATGACAGCAGTTAGCTGATTATGCCGGAAATATTTCTTCAATGACAATAAAAAATGTCGTTTAAAGCAAATTAGTAACTGAAATCCTACAATACTCAAAACTTGACCACAAGCTGAAAAGTGCTGAAAGGCTACTAAAGAGCATCTGGGAATAAAAAATACAGTTGTAAAGAAAAACATCTTATCAAGAAACAAAATAAATATTTTTTCAGAAAAAGTTTTTGGTGGCAAAACTAAATGATTCAAGCGCTAAACTTTAGCTCCAATCCTTGACCTTTCCACAGAGGGCGAACCCGAATTAAGATCCACTCCTAGTAATGTTCTCTTCCTATGGATTTTTGTTTCTTTAAAACAAAATTTATGCTGGTAAGGCACAGTAGTACCAATGTGGGAGTGTACTAGACAGTCATACCAGATATAAATGGAATGCATATACATGAATGCACATCTAAGACAAAATTGATAACTACCTGATCAGCAACGACTTCAACAAGCTCCAGTTCGTGGGGTCGCCATTTTCGTGCACTGTCTGGAGGAAGCATCAAAACCATCACTGCAAAGGCTTTTGCAGATAGCTCAGGCCAATCATTTATTTGAAGTTTGTAAGCTGCAGCAGCGAACACGGACAGCAACGACCTCTGGTGGGACGTACTTGCTTTTCTGAATCTTCACTGAAGCTAATGGGGAAGTATGTGGTATTCTCTCAGCACGATTACTATTAAAGATGGTAGCTATAATCGGAAGATTGATAGGAACAACTGATCCAAGCGGAGCACTGCTATGGAGGGCGTGTGAGAGCTGAAGTGTTGTTCCAGAGCGAGACGGCATCCACACGGCACACTCTGCTAAACCAAGAGTTCTCGCCATCTCAACCAGTGTAGTTCTCAGAATGGTATGCCTGTCAAGCGTGCTCCTTATCTCGTGTGTGAGCATGTGCACATGCCTTCCTGTCTCCTCTTGTGTCCTTATGATCCCCATCTCCCTATCAAGCTCCTCAGCCTTGTCCTTGAGGAACCTCTCCCTCATTTTCACACTGAGCAAATCAGGGATGATATGAACAAGCATCAGAGCTGTTATGCACGACACGACCGCCGTCGCCACTTTGGCCACCGTCAACACCACGGCTATGGTCCTGGTATGTGTAGTGAAAGTCCACATGTTTATCAGGTGGGTCGCCCCACACAGAACGATGAAGGCACCAAACTGTATGAGCACCCATCGGTACGGGAAGAAAGCTGACTTCTGAACAAAGTATATGAGCTCCAAAGGGATTGAGAAGTAGGCGAGCGCGATGAAGAAGTCAGATATGTACTGGTACTTCATCAGCAGATCGTCGGCCTGCCAAAGTGGCTCAATACAATCGCATCCATCCATCCGTGAAGAGCTCCTCAAGCAGTAATCAAGATGCTGCAGTTGTTGAAACAAGCAACCACCAAAATGCCACCTGTGGGAACATAGCAGGCACCATATGTAATTAATCAGATTTACTACATAACTTCTCTGAAACTGGGGACAATGACTTGAAGTGAAATTACCGAAGGCTTACAAAGAAAAGCTTAATCACCTGTAAGAAGACCAGACGGGTGGGACTACGCGTTGGAGTTGGAGCAGCCTGAGCCGAGGTCGCGCTCGAGCTCTAGTTGGAGCAGGGAGAAGGATTCCGGTCCAAGAACAGAGTCGAATGCAAGAAAACCGGCAACTTTTCCCCTCCAATCGAAACAAAAACTTCTCCTCAGTCGCACCAGAAGCAGCGCCGGCCCGGAATCAAGAACCGCTAGAAACCAACAAAGACAAAAGTGCTTTCGCCCGCAAATCGAGGCAATACCCCGGATGTTGACTTCACAACGGCAGAGCTCCGCTCCGCTGCAGCAGCTGCGATTTGAGCGAAGAGCTTGGGGATGGATCGGCGTGAAGCAGCAGCGGAGGCCAGCCGGAGGAGGAAGAAGATGAAGATGCGAAAGCGTGGTGGATGCAAGTCAAGTGACTAGGAAAAAGGTGCGTGATGGTTGGATGTGAAAGCCCGGACGACAAAACTCCGCCGCTAATTGGAAGCAAAGACTGCCTAATTACACGCTGCTGTCTACCTTTTGTTTACATTAATTAGAGATGATGATCATATAAAATACTAGAAGCAACACGGGGACCCCATTTCCAAGTTGCTGCGGTTAGTTATATACGTTGAACACTGACCCAACCTTTTTTTTGACAATAACATGAATTCCGTTGCATGTGTTATGCTATTGTGGCAACTACGATATGCATTTTTTTTCTGAAGAAATGCTTTCGTTTACTTTATTCGTTCTAAATTATATAAGTCGTTTTGTTCTAAGGTGATTACTCTATTCACTCTACTTGTTTCCTATGTCTCTATTTCTTGTTTAGATTGTTGATACCCAATTACGGAAGGTACATTGGTTAATAATGAAAAAGTGGGATGGATAAGATATATTTATTATTGACAAAATTTTGGAGAATAAAAATGCTTAACTTTATAGACGGCGGTGACATTACTTTTACTTATATATATATTTATTGAGCTACAAAAGTGTTCTTGCAGATAATTTATTTAAAGCATTTTGCTTTCGATCTTTATTTCATCATTCTACACTTTCTAAATCTTTTTTCCCTAAAACAATGAAAACTCAAGCATAAATATATCTTGTATAAAGCTAACAACCTTCTTTAAGGATTATTTCTGTTTTCACGAAGGGTATGGAAATGCATCCCATAGCTATTGCTATACATATATATTATATATATTATATATATTATATATACTATATACGATTCCAGCATTTCAATGGTGGCCTAGAGTCTAAAGACTTCAATTCCATAATACACAATCTAGAAGAACCTTATACCGGTTTATTTAGCCACATGATGAATGGACTCTAAATTTTGGACAACTCTTTTTTTTAAAAAAAAAATCATCTCCAGCCTTACCGGTTAAGATACCATCTGCCTGCCATAGGGAATAAATAATTAGGAAATAAATTATATTTTAGTGGGTGGATTAGGGCAATCCTTGGTGACAGCGACAGGGGGACTGGATGCATTGCACCTGTACCTGCTTAATGTATGAGAGATCTGACATTTGAGAGAAGGAAGGGGACCTTTGGAGTTTGGACTTGGCCAGCAGCGATTCAAAGGCCCTTTTTTTTTTTTTTTGACCCCATCATGCACATGTGTGTGATGTCTACTACCGTCTACACGCGGTTCCAATCATCATCCTTTTTCGTGCCAATTGGTATTGTACTCGGCGTCACTGAATCCAAGGGCCGTGTGCAGAGAACGATCTTTTGTTTGGTGCGTGTGTCCCTACTCGTGAGTGTCCCTACTCGTAAGTGACACAAGCGTGAGGACGGTGGCAAAAAAACAGGAGAGGAAGGGAGGGAGGCCGGCAGTAGTGTGGTAATAGGATTTAGGGTTAGGGTTCGGTTTTTGGGAGTCCTATGTGGCCGGCAGGTTTAAAAAGGGGAGAAGGTAGGGTATGACGGTGGCTAGTTCAGCGGTGGTGATTGATTAACGGGTGATGAAAGAGGGACAACAACTTTGCTGAGTAAGCAAAGGAAGATAAGTGAATTGGTAGTGCAAGTGGCCGGAACGAGGTGGCAAACTTTTCTTCTCTATTAGATTAATGGTGGGCAGGGGATCGATGGCGTGACTTTGGGTTGGCGTGACGTTAGAGGCAACAAGATGAACAGGCGGTTATGGGTTAGCGTGGTTCATTGAAGAAAATGAGCAATTGAACAAGATGAACACCAGGAGAGAAATATTAAAAAATACTTGTAATATCAAATAAGTAAATATTTTTCCAAAGAGTGCTACTAGCATGAAAAATTAATTGTACCAAAAAAGTATCAAAGATATTTTTCTATTTTTAAATTAATACATGGCTTTTTTTTGTGTCAAACTTAGACACATTAACAAAGATCCACAATCGTTGAATTCTAGTTATTTTCTCTTGAAAATCTACTCTCCTATCAATCCTATAAAAGACATTATGCAATTTTAAAAGGGAAAAAGTCCTAACACAATACCAAACTAAACCATAGTATCTAAAGTTTAAAAAATCATAGCTATATATAAAAATAAAAATACTTGTAATATTAAATAAGTATCATTAGATATTTTAGATCATATATTTTCATGTTTTTTCTTTTATATTTATTTGTCTCATAAATTAACCTATAATATTTTTGGTCAAACTTTGCTTTAGACACATTAACCAATAATAGAGTCCCATTCTTTTTCATTTTTTTGACAATAAAGCATACCATATTATATAAAAATTCTAGTTTGATTTTCTATTTTATGAAAATACTTCCTCTTTTTCAAAGATTCCTAAATAAATAAAAAAAGAAAAACCTTCTTAGAATATTATATATTCACCGTGTGGATCTAATCATGTCCTATATTCTATATTTTTATTTTATTAAATGATTTTTTAAATAGTATATTTTTTTTGAAAAAAAAGACAAAGTTCCCATAGTAGGCTGGAGTTTGATCTAAACGGCCCAAAGAACCCACGCTAAAAGGGCCCTAACCTGCTTTTTTTCGTTTTAAAAATTACACTGCAAAGGCTAGTCCGGCCCATGAGTGACCAGGGCCGCAAATCTCTAGGCCCATTAGACCAGGCTTCAGGCCCATTAGACCAGCCGACCTCCCCTAAAGGAAGGAAGGAGAAGAAGAGAAGAAGCAGGGGAGCACAATCGAGGAGACCACCTACGGCCATGGCGAGGAGAAGGCTTCGCGCTCGCGTTCCGGCTCCATGGGGAGGAAGCCTCAGGCGACGCAGCCGTGGCAGCGACCCCGCCCCGGTTCCTCTCCTCCTCAGCGGCGTCCGGCCCCCTCGACCGCCTCAAGTCGCCGCCGTTCGCGCGGCTGGCTGCCCGAACCCCGCCTCCTACCCATGGGATCGATTCGGAGGTTAGGGTTTGCTCTCCCACTTCATCCGTCTTGGTTTTAGCGTAAAGGTGTGGTCTGTATGGCTCGCAAGGTTGGATTAGCGAATTAATTTAGGCTAGGATGGGTTTCTTTCTTCATCTGATCGCTGCTGTGGCCAACTGGCCATTGTGGTGGTAAGAGATACCCATTTCGTTAGATTGAGGTAGAAATCAGCACTGTTGTATGTTGTTCGTGTGCATTAGCTGTGCTGAATTGTTGAGCTGTAGCGGACTTTGATTTGTTGGTGACATGACATTGTTCTTGTGATGAATCTGTTATTGCTGGTGCTCGGTTGTGGGTGCTTTTTGCTAAAAGGTTCTTTTGTTTGGGAGAAATGAAAATTGTGTGTGTCATGTGCAGGAGGACAGAAGAGGACCATGTTCATCCAGACGCAGTCGACCCCAACCCACAGTCACTCATGTTCTATCCTGGAAAGCCAGTTATGGAGGTTGGGAGCTCTGATTTCCCTAATGCTCGGACTGCGATGACGTCCCCTTTGGCTAAGGCTCTGTTTGCTATTGATGGTACATATATGCCTCTTTTTCCCTTTTTGCCTTTTGCATTCATTTCCATTTCCATTTGTGCCTTTGCTCGTGTAGCTCTACAAAGTTTTATGTTCAGTTAGTTACTCTTAAGTGTCCTACTGTTGACATGTGCCAGTTCTTGAAAAAATGGTCGGGTTATAGGAATGAGCTGTTTAAACTTTCATAATTTGGTGCCAATAACACTTTCGGGTTATCTCTATTTTTTGGTGACTTCACTAATTTTCCTTCGTGGACAATTAGTTTAGCTTTAACAAAAAACTTGACAGGCATAGCTGAATAAGAGATGCTAATACCATTTTAAGCCCTTCTGTTACTCAATAGATTCCATAGAGAAATTTTAGTGAAGTGAAGTGGGACAAAAGAGCAGTATTGATGGCAGTGTTGGGATGGTGAAGTATAAAGTAGTGTCGAACATGATATAAGCACAATTTTGGGAGACATATTGAGCTGCTGCTTGGATTGGGTTTTCTTGCATTAAGTGTCAGTCTTTAGTGAACTGCTAACTACCAAATCAGCAAAAACATGTGTTCAAGAAAAGTCTTTTGGCACAACATTGGAATCTCTATGCAGGAGTAACCAGGGTATTCTTTTGATCTGATTTTGTGACTGTTACCAAATCAGAAGAAACTTTTTCTTGGGATTACCTGAAGCCTGAGGTTTTGCTGCGATAATGGATTTTTACTCATCTGGACAACCACTTTTTCTGGACTCAAATGCTGCAGCTTCTATGGACACAGCGATTAATGAGGTATCTCAACTAGTTTTTGTAAACTATCTGTCCTATATTTTTTTTTTTTTTGTTAATTTGAGTATGCCCCATTGTCTTGCTTTTCTGAACTTCCCTGTTTACTGTGGCATTTTATTATCACAAGACCCTGAAGACCATATGCTTTTATATTGTAAAATAGAGAAACCTATATTACTTGGATAGTTTTCTTTGGATGTTCTAACTTCTAACAACATTGCAAAATGGAAAATGGGTTGTCTATTGAGGCAGCATGTAAACTGTACAGTACTGTACTGGGTCTAGGCAACGCCTGGCGAACCCCTGAGGCGCGCAACACCAGCAAGATATGGTAGGCACCGGGCACAGCCAGCCCGGATGCCAAGTTGCCAACGCCTGCCACATTCTATGCATTTTTTTCTTCCGGAAAAAAAGCAGTATAGATTAGAGTGCAATAAAATGGAACTCCATTTCTGCCAATGATTGAAGTTGCTTAAATTTCATTTTGAGTGTGGATTAAAAAAAAGCCCTATCTGTATGTCCGCCTGTCACCTATATGGTAGGTTGATGGAATGGAATGACTCTTTTTGTTGACAATTTTTGTAGGGTGAAAGATTTGCTTCTTGAATGTTTGATTTAATCCTGTATGTTCACCAGTTGGTAGAAATAATAGGATTGCAATGGTTATCAACTCATATGAAGATGTGACCTGTTATGACGAGATATAGAGTGATACTGTGGACTCGTTGCACTACATTGCCTCAGAATCTAATTGTAGTAATCTGTAATAGAGCTATACTTTTACTTAGGTTACCAAAAATGGTTTGAGACCCTGAATCCTCTTATTCTACTAAGAGTCCATGATGTTACCTAAGCACTGACAACATACATATCAAAATCAGTATATGTTATTTTGGCTATTATTTGCCTTGTGATACTATCTTTCGGGTTATTTTGGCTATTATTTGCCTTGTGATACTATCTTTCTTGCACTGTTTCCTCCTAGGATGATTCAGAAATAGTTGCCATGATAAAAGAATTGTTGGAGACTTCGCATTCGACCAGCTGTTCAAGATGATGGTGGTGACATTGAATACCGAGGATTTGATCCGTGAGTCTTTCCCTCCCTCCCCTCATGTGTGGTCTGCTATTAAGAATATGGTTTCCTTTGTCTCACTAGAACACTATCCTTTCAGAGAAAATGGGATAGTTAAGCTTAAAATGCAAAGGTGCCTGCAGCGGCTGTCCAAGTTCATCAGTCACATTGAAGTCTGGGATAGAAAAACATGCTTATGCACTATGTGCCCGAGGTGATCTGAAGTGATTCATTCTGTTCTTTGCTGATGTTCCCTAATGCTTGTGGCTCAGAAAACAAATGTTCTCTATTTTATAACTAGAATGTGAAGTGATTTATTCTGTTCTTTGCTGATGTTCCCTAATGGTCTGCCAGAAAAAAAAAGTTCTCTATTTGATAACTAGAATGTGGAGTGATTTATTCTGCCCTTTGCTGATGTTCCCTAATGCTTGTGGCTCAGAAAAATGTTCTCTATTTGATAACTAGAATGTGTAGTGATTTATTCTGTTCTTTGCTGATGTTCCCTAATGCTTGTGGCTCAAAAAATGTTCTTTGTTTGATAATTAGAATGTGAAGTGATTTATTATGTTCTTGCTGCTGTTCCTTTTTCCTTAACTTAATGCCTGTGGCTCAAAAAATGTTCTGTATTTGGTAACTAGAGTGGTTGTCGATTGGTCACACATTCAGGAAAGTAGTTCCTATGCCATTGTTCCTTTATGATGTTTTTTCTCAATTATCCATTGATCCATCTATTCCCATTGGTAACACATGACTAAAACTATGCTAATTTGTCATACTACTTTTATAAATAACAGGTGAAAGGAGTAGAGCAGGAGTTTGATGGTGATGAGGAAACTGAACTGGCTGGATAGGTGGAGTGAGAGTTCTTACAGGTTTTGAGGGTCAACACAGCCTCTTCAAATGTTATAGCAACTTTGCTCGTATGATGTTTCCTGGTATTTCTACATCCCAAAAAGGGTTATCCAAGAATGGCCTGAGCATTTTACTATGATTAGCAGCCAGCACCGATCCTGATGTATGCAGGATGCAGGCTATGATAGATAGCGGAGGCATCAATAGTCTGAACCAATATCAGTTGCACTTGCACTAGGATCCGAATAAAGTGGCAGAGTGATTGCTGTTTTGAATTTCTGTATATATCTGAGCATGTCTAATCAACTATGAAGCTATCAAATTTTGCATGAAAAATACTTCACGGGTTTATTTTTGCTTATGCCTGATGATATTCCTATCATCAATCAGTTGTATACCACTCATATTGCTTCTGTGGTGAAATACTTCACGAACTTTATTTCGTGGTGTTGTTCGTCTGCAGCTGCTTTTTCTACGGTAATTTGTGGGAGTAGAAAAAGCAGGTGTGGCAGCTATTTTTGCTACAAAAAGAAAAAGAAGGTGAAAAAAACTTCTTTTGCATCTGAAATGGGATGCATAGATCATTATATCCACTTCGATCTTTTATTACACATCAAGAAGGGCGATGCCTGCTTTTGATCACCATCCTCAATCAAAGAGTAACAAAGTACGTGCACAGGAATTAATCAAGGGGTGGGGGGATAAAACACATACAGTGGCTATGAAAGAAGAAAAAATGTGAAGGAAAAAAAAAAATAGTGGGGAGAGACATGAGAGTGAGGCAAGAGGGCCTCTTATACATAGCTAATCACAATTAAGGAGCCTATCAACAACAAAAACAGTGACAAGGACCACCATCTATCTTACCATGTAGGGCAAACAAGCCTTACCAGGTCAACCTCATCACTTTGGGGTTGGAACATGACACAACGACACAACACAGCAGCGAGATCATTAGATCCGCAGCAGCAGCACAAGAGGTGGGTGAATCCAAAAACCAAATCCAGCCCTTCAACATCAGCTTCATCCATCCTGGAAAAGAGGCCATCCTTGACATCTTTCTTGATAATCCAAGAAAGGTACATGGTTGGCTTGTATCCACTGGGTGGTCTGTGTTGTGTATCTTCTGTGTCCTGTATATGTACACACAATTGAGCAGCATCCTGTCATGGTTGGGTTGGGGTTGGGTTGGGTGGTGCTGAGATCCTCCTGGCTAGCCATGTAGCAGCGTGGATGATGATCTGGATGAGGAGGACAAGGCCATGAGCAGGATTGCAGCCTCCTCCACTCCCATCAGGACCCTCCGTTTCTTCACCACTTGGAGGCTGCCGCCGCTTTTGTTGTTGTTCTTGTCTTTGACGACTGCACTGCTTGTTGCTGGTGGATTGTGATGTTGTTGCTGCTGCAGCTGTGGCTGGTTTTGTTGTGGTTTTTTGGTGGTGGTGTCAAGACCAAGTTCTTGCCTCCTCTTCTTCCTGTACCGTATCCCGCACGCGTTGCAGAGCGACTGTAATAACCAAATCAAGTCTAAGAAGATCGCCTAATAATGTTGATCCAAAATTAACGTTGAATAGGTAGCATAACAAAGATCATTTTAGATGATAGTAGATGATGATATATCTGTGATTGATCCGATCACTAGCTAAGTACTAGTTGTCAGTTTAGTAAATTGGTTTTCTGCTGATTGCTGGTACTGGATAGGATAGGAACGAACAACTGTGATGGAGATATGTATGGATACTCCTCTTAGCTAAACGATAGGCTGGAGGTATGCATTACGTACATGAATTAAATAAATGAGATTAGCTAGAAGGACGGTATCATCAGAGAAGCTGCTATAGCTTGGTTCCTCCTTTTTTATATATATATTTATATATATGCGTTCACACACTAGCTGAGGGGGAATTGGCTGGGGGGTTGGAGGTTAGCACCGTTGCTTTGCTTGGAACAGCTCACCTAACCACCCCCAACCCAAGCAGCCGGGAGGAATCAATCAAAGCGGCGGCGGCGGCGGTGGCTAGAGATTCCGTGCTTTCTTCTCATGCAACCGGCGGCGGCTAGGCTAATCGATGGAGCCATGATTGGAATTGGAATAATCAATCATCATGTTGATACAGTCTCCTAAATCCAAATTACTGTATGCAATCCAAATTACTAGTACATAGCTAGATCAACTTGCTACGCCAAGAAGCGGTGATCGGCGGCCATCGATCGATCGATCAGGTGGTCTGACCACGCCATAGCTCCGATCGCCTAGCTCCAGGCAGGCAGCACAACACGGAACAGAGAGAGAGAGCGGTGGCGTGGTTACCCTGGGTCCGGTGGGCCCGCCGCGCCACATGGGCGTGGCGGTGGTGCGGCACTCGACGCAGCACGGCCTCCCCACCTCCACCTCCACCGCCGGCGCCGGCGCCGGCGCTATCCCGATCACCTGAAGCCAAGGAGATCATCATCAGCCAAGCAAAATTGAAGTCGAAATGCTTCCTCTTGTCGATCTTCGGCATATAGACACAATAGAAACAGAGGATAGGATAGGAGAGGAGAGGATACCTTGTGATGCTCGGCGGCGGCGGAATCCATCATCATCTCTGACCGACGTACCGACCGACCGATCAATCGATCCTGATCCTGCTAGCTGCTGTGCTGGGTGCCGGTGGGATCTCGTCGTCGAGACGAAATGGCCTCCGAAGCAGAGATGATCTGAGGGGCGTGGAGTGTTGGGGAAATGGAGAATAAAGATGGCGACGATGATGATGGTGGTGGTGGTGGAAGGAGACGACGAGAGACGAGACGAGTCGAGTCGAGCGGCACGAGGTGAGTGTGGAAGCAAGCCACGCCACCACAACTACGTACATAAGGGGCGGGAGTCTCAGAGAGATAAGGGCTGCGACTGCGGGCCCCACTTAGAGGGCAGGTGAGGTCCTAGGCTAGAGAGTCCTCATCTCATCTTCTGATCAATCGGTCCCAACACTTATCCACTACTAGAACCCGATGGTCAGAGTAATATCCTTTCTTGTCAAACAAACAATACACGTGTTCTTTGCCCCTGTGCATACTTAGGAGCTGTTTGGTTCCTAAAAACTAATTTTTTATTAGTCCTAGAGACTAATAAAAAAAATCCCTTCAAAAAGGCTAATCTATATCTATTAATAAAGAGAGAAAATTTCTTATCCACCTCCTTTTTCGGTCCGCCTTTTCTGCCTGCCTACCTCTTCCCGTCTCCGTGTTGTATTCACGTTTTTTCCCCAGCTCCGAAGCCCGCAACGCAAGCTCAGATTATCGCCACCAGAAAAAAAAAACATCTCGGCCACCACCGGAGCCGAAGCAACTTTGCTCGCGCGCGCCAGATGTTGCTCCTTCACATGCTTCCGCTCCATGCTCCTCCTACTGCTTCTGCTCTCCTGCCTCGTGCCGTCGGCGCTCCACCAGCGCGCGACCAGCGGGTGTTGGCGGCGAAGCGTTTCGAGGGACGGACGTGGAGTGGCCTGGCCCGAGTTCCCGCACAGCCATGGCAGTAGGCCGAGATTGCGAGCGCAAGCTGCTGCAGCTGGTGGCCGAGCTTCGCCAAGTAGGACGATGGCATCGGTCGCGTGTATCGGCGCACATTGCCGCGGCGGGCGTGTCACTGCTTGTTTACTACTACCACGCTTTGCATGATAGTGTCCCACAACCCATCAAGCCAATAGTGCATCGTGCTCTAGAACTAGAATCCGGTGCGGTGCTGGCCTTGAGTGAGATGGGGTGTTCCACGTCTCATTAGTCCGGCACATTTTGTCCTTTTCCTCTATAACAAGTTGTCCATTGTTTGTTTACCTCACTTATTCAAAGGTGAGGTGATTATATGCTCTTCGCATAACCGTGCCTTGGTAAATCAACCACCCATGTAACTAGACACGGAGACGGAAGAGGCATAATTTTCACATTTGGCGGACATAACTGAAATTTTAGCAATTATATATTAGATAGAGATAGATTTTATTGGTTTTTTTTCCTATCGCTTGCAACGCAATAAATTTTATCCGTGTACCCGTATCAACGCATGGGCATATTTCCTAGTAGAAGAAAAGTATCAAAAAATCCTCCCGATTGTTTTGGTAGGGACTAAAAGAAATTTTTTTTTTAGTCACATAGCCAAAAAAGTCCCTAAACCAAACAACCCCCTTAGTTTGCAAAGACAATACACGTGTTTTGTGGACCACCGCTCACTTGACACATTCTAGAGGAGGCCAATCTTGATCCCCACACGAGACAGGGCGTTAGTAGTGCCGTATCCATCGGGTTTATAATTTCCCATTATCCATGTTGGGCATTGGAGGCGTACGATAGTTGAGGTGGGAAGTATTTTTCTCCACTCGGCGATACAGAACAGAATCGTCCCAACATCTTTGAGCACAGAATCCAGCACACAGGCCTTGCATCTACCATTCAGCCGGCTTTGTTCTCTCGTCGAACACTATTGAATTAGCCAAAACTCTAAATTAAGTAGAGAATATTGTACATTTGTTATTGTATTTGTCATCAGTGAAGGAGGAAAAACTGCATGCTGTTCCACGGAACGGAATGATATATAAGCACACGAAACCGGCAAAAACTCCAAATCATTGCTCCGCACACGCTTAAACAATGGGAAAATAAGTAATTGAATAGTTAAAGAACACCCAGACGTACACGACACATTATTAGCAGCTAGCGTAGATAGACGACCGTACACCTCACAACTGACCGCCGTAGCAGAAAGGATGCACGCAGACGCATCAGAAGCAGCAGCGTGCTCCTGCTCCCCGGAGGAAAGGAACTCCAACAGGGATCTCAAGAGAGGGAGACTAGACCAACATTTTTCAGACAGGGACAGCTGAAAAAAAGGGATGGAATCTTTACACTACACCTAACAAAAAAGTATGCTGCAGTTTAATGAAGTGTCAACTGCAGAGTCATCGCTATTTTCAACTGCAGGCAAATTGATCCAATGCTATGTATAGGAACG